>OZ020519.1:12035010-12152876 GCA_963971425.1 Bryoerythrophyllum caledonicum
GTCTGCACATGTGGCATGCAGATTCCTTTCTGAATCCAACGTGTCTCTCCAGATGTAAATGTGAAAATTGCGTTTTCTGCCATCAAAATGGCCCCATCATAGTAAAGTCACGATCCGTCACAATGTCATGCCGTCATTGTGTCGTGACATCGTGACATTGTGACGGAAATTGTCCCCGTCACAACACAATAGACAACCCTGCAAGGGAGCCAAGTGGATGAGCTGGGCAATGGTAATGTTGGCGTTCAACTTATTCAAGTCCTCCCAAAGATCATATGGTCTAAACGTGGAGGTGGATGAAGGGTTTTTAATTCCCATTTCTGGAATGGGAATTGTTGGACCCTCCCAGGTTGGCTCGGGTGTGTGGAGCTCCTGGGATTTTTCACCTCCTTCAGAAGGGGTGGAATCTAACATCAACGGATTCATTGGAGGCACCTTCTGGTTGGCTTTCCTTGTGGACTTCAAGGCTTCATGAACTACATCATTGAGTTCTGATAAGTGTGGTGAATCCTCGAAGCTACCCTCTGATTCCTGAGCTACGAAGGGTTGGTTGGCCTTTTGGGCTCGTGTCAATACCGCATTTACGGGAAGTGAAAGGTGAGCCACTTGATGTGGAATGACAGGTTCATGCGAAACAAATGAGATTGGGAAGAAGTAGAACTTTGGGGAGCTCCTTGAGTCCCCAATTCTGTCAACGTGACTGTGGTAGAGGGAGAAGAAGAAGCAGGAGATGCAAATCGAGCATCTTGGTTAGGCGCTTGGTTTTGGCCAAAGGGCACAAAACCTTGTTGGGTTTGCAAACCTTGAGGAGGTTGGTGGTTTTGACGATGATTATTATAATCATAGTACATGTTGGGAGGATGGAGACTATTGTCATTCGAAGGGTTTCGAGCCCCTCTCTGATTATCCATGGCTTGTTGGGCAAAATTTCCTCTCATTGGCCTCATAGGAATGACTTTGCCCTTCTCCCTACACCTAATTGTGGGATGATTACCACCGCAGTTCCCACACACTACCCCATTCTCCAACCAACAACTCCCAGGTGGATGTCTTCTCCTACAAGACTGACGGATCTGCCAACGAGATTGGGGCCTCGGACCTTGACCACGATTAAATTGTTGATTCCGGTGTGGGGGTTGGTAGACGTTTGAATGGTGTGGGAAGGTGGTACAGAACTGCATGGTGTGGCCATTCTCGCCGCATGAAGTGCACCACATACCAGAAGAATGTCTACCTGACTCTATCTGAGGAGGTGGGGCATTAGGGTTTTGGTTCCTGAGTAGGAGAGCCATCTGATCTGTCATTGCCCTCAATTGTTGTTGGAGTTGGTCTTGGAACCCCTGTTGAGCGTCGTGGATCTCCTTCTTCATCTTGTGACGCCAAGTGGGTCCATATGTAAGAGCGGGTAGAGGAACGGGTGGCCTGACATTAACAGGAATGGTATTCACCACCGGTGGAGAATATACTGTTGGGCCAGGTTGAGATTCAACTAAGTCAGACTTCTCCCGGGCATGGATGGAAATAAAGCTAGGAATGCTCTCATTCTCTTTCCTCCATAGTTTCTCGTGTTCTATTGCCACCGCTGCCACGGTCCTAGCTGCCTTGTTAGCTTCCTCTAAGGTGGTGGGCCTTGTCTGGAGAATTTCCCGTATCGTTTTCTCTAGATAAAACCCTTGAAGGAAAAAGTGTCTCAAGGTATCATCTGTGAGCAAATCACCCACGAACCGGGTGACAACTTGCTCAAATCTACGAATGTAGGATGAAATATCTTCATCCTTCCCTTGCCTAAAGCTTGCCAGGGCCGTCAAGGCTGCACTCTGGCCTACTTCGGGTCTATACTGTTCCAAGAATGACCTCATGAGGCCATCCCAATCACGAAAGGTGGATGCCGCATAATTGCGGTACCATTCATAAGCCGATTCCTTGAGTGTGGTTGGAAACCATACCAAGTAGTAACGGTTGTCGGTTATCAAACACGTCGTCAATAACTCTATAAACCGCTCCACATGCATCGAGGGATCCTCATCCCTAGTTCCCTTGAAACTAGGAAGATTTGGGGGCATAGGGGCAGCTTGAAGCCCTTCAGGAACTACGATAGGCAAACCCTTTGGTTGAACCAAGGGGTTTAGAGGTGGGTTGACAATTGGATCTTCCATGTCACCAAGACTAGGAGGAGGAGAAGAGTGAGAAGAAGAGGAAGACCTAAGGCTCGATTCCTCAACGGTTGTAAGGTTCTTGGGGCTTCCCAAATGGGTTCTTGTACTAGGACTTCCTCCTAATGTCTCAGGATTGGGAAATGAAGTTGGAGTAGTAGAGATTAGGGGAAGGGGAAGCGGTCTATAACATCTTCCAGATCGAGTCACAGGGCTCATCTAACGATTAAGTTGCCGTTCTTAGTTTTCTAGACCTATGTGAAGAAATTTCGTAAATACAAATAATTGACTTAAAATGATCCCGAGTTTCTCCCAAACTCCCCCATGCTGGGAAGTAAACAAAACAGAAGGTTACATGTGGGGCTAACCTCCGGACGAGGTATACCCACTATGCCCCATACGATACAGACTCTTAGTTGGGCTGACCACCTACCTGGAGGTTTCTCCTTGGTATCAAGGTATCTCCAATTTCTCTCCAAGGGGTGGCATTACCAACTTAAGAGAAACGACACCAACATGTACAAAAGAATCCTTCATTGGTTCATCATAATTCATTCATTAAGAAGGGGAGAACGTACCTGGCTGCAAATTCACCTTCCCTGTTCGATCCCTAACCGAATCTAAGTGCCTAGTGTAGGGTTTGGTGTAGTGAGGAAGGTTTGTATACTCACCTTATGCCGTGCTCCTTCCTCACGACCCCTTCAACATGCATACCATTCCATGTATACAACATTCATCCCATTCAACATACAAGGCTATCGATAACACACAAGTTGCCCTTACCTTGGTGGTAGATCAAGTTCGGGGGGGAAGGGAAGGGCGCCCTTGTCCCATGCCCGGGCACATGCACCTTCCCTCTTCGGCTTAGAAGCTCATTGATTGCTTTCAAGCAATTGTGGGAGGGCCTCAACCTTTCACCCCTAAGCCCCCTTACTCAACCAAAGCACAAAAGTTAGAAGGTGGTCCGCCTAGCACAATGTGCTTGTGTTAGGAGGTCGGGAATTCCACACACCCTTCTAACTCCCCACCTCCATTACAACTTGAACAAAACACCTCATACAAGAATACATGCACAAAGGTAGGTTTAGCAACTTACCTCAAGCAATAGCGCACTCCACTCCCCACCTGTGGCAAAAACTACTCAACTCACGGTGTAGGTCAGAATTAGACAATTCAGAACCCTAGATATCCTAAATTTAGCAATCCAGCAGCAAGACATACACCTTCCAAGCAACAAACCAAACAAAAAGCTCCTCCCGGCGGACGGACCAAATGTAAGCCCAAAAATAGACCCCCTAAGAGAATCAATTTTTAGACCTACAAGGTCCTATTGTTACACCACTCAACCACTCTTTATGCTTAACTGTAGATTCTAATTTACTGGAGTTGGATCTTTGGCATATCTATTTATATATTTAGAATTTAATAATACTATTATTTTAACCCAGTTAAGTGGACTCGATTAACCTTTTCTTGGAACTTAAACACTTAACTCCGGATAAATTAATTAGGTATAGGTAATTATTTAATTATTTGTTATCTAATTATTACGGTTATTATTTATTCAGATTTTATTTTTTTATTTTTTTTTATTTTTTTTATAATTTTTTTTTTTATTTTACTTGTTTTATTTTATTTTTTTTAGTTTAGGTCGGCTGATCAGGCCTGATCCAGACCCTATTTTGTGGCAGCAACTTCAGCAGCACTTATCTTTTGATTCGGAACTCCGAATCCAAAAAATTTCCTCTCATAATGATCAGCAACTCATTTCCAACTTGAATGAACCACTTAGAACCAAAATCAGCAGGCCGAGGATATAGAAACCACCATCACAAGCAAGTTCCATGCACCAACGATCTCAACATAACATTATGATCCCAAAGACGATCTTATGCATATCAAATGGAATCAATGGGCTGTGGACCGGTTCAGCTCTGATGGAACTTGTGGCCAAATACCTAATTCTGGCAAAAATTTACCAGCGCTTCTGCATGAGATTCGGCCACCGGAATTTTAACACCTTGCTCCTCGCAGCTCTCCCGCACCTTCTCTCCAGAGAGCACCGCGCGCGCAGGCTCTTGATCTCTCGCGCAAACACCTCCAGCTCCACAGCCCTCGCGCGCAGCTCCGCGACAAACCGGGTGACGACCTCCAGCAAATCACACCAGACTCACATTCAAACACACCACCTATGGTCAGAGGCGTTCACAAACGCCGGCACCCCTCCAGATCGATCCTCCTCCTCGAGTCTTCCCAGCTCGCGGTACATTCACACCACCGCGCGCACACACGGCTCCGCGATCACCAACGCCGACCTTCAACAGCGCCTCCACACCGGAGCTCCCACCGAATGAGCACTCCAGCGCGCTTTCTCAAAACCAAAAAAAAAAAAACAGCTCTCTCTTCCGAGCTCCAAACCAGACCTCGTGATCGAAATCACGGACCCCGCAATCCAGGCAGCCACAACACCGACCGCCTCACACATACAAGGGAAACAAAATTAAAAAAAACAACCGCACCTCGCACCTTGCGCACACAGGTGCGCCCTCTCCGCCGAACTGCTTCCCGAACCGAGCCCAGCTCGTGCGAGCTCCTCCCGCGCACGTCGACCGCCGCGCACTCACTCGCAGGAGCTTCCTTCGCACACGCCGATGCGGCCTCTCCACCGAACTTCCACGCCCGAAGCCCCGGCTCGCAGCAGCCTCACACGCTCAGGCGCGCTCTCCAGATGCCGGCTCTTCTCCACCGGAGCCTAACCGAACTCCCACCTTCGAATCTCCAGCCCACACACTCTCGGCGCACTCGGGCGCGAGCAAGAAAAAAAACACAACACCCAAAAAAAAACAGAGTCTCCCACAAGAACCCAGCAGCCCCTCGTGGACCGCCTTCTCACAACAAAGAAAAATAGCGAGCTCCAGCTCGCTTGCTCGGAGGAGCTCCTCTCGCACACACCGATCCTCCAAAAACGAACGGCTCTCTTCCCCCCCCCCCCCCCCCCCCCCCGCGCACTCCGGCGTTCTCTCGACAAGAACAGTCTTCTCCAAAAAAAACCGGCCCCCGAAAATCCCGAGAGCTCCAGCTCGCGAGCTCCAGGAGCTCTTCTCCCAACAGCTCTTCAGAGAAAAAAAAAAAACACACACCGAGCTCCCCAGCTCCCTCGCTCCCCAGCTCCCTCGCTCCCCGGAATTCCGCCTGGCCGGGTCCTTTTTTTTCCTTTCTCTCTTTTTTTTTCCCCGACCAGACTGGCTTACCTTAATGAGGCAGCCCATAACCTCTCCCAGAAATGCAGAATTGGCTTCTTACAGCCGTCTTTGCATGTCTTTGGTTTATCACGCATTAATTCGCCGCCTTGCTCTTGACGAGCCGCTCTAAAATTAAATCCATGGTGGCAAAAATTGTCATGTGGCATGTGCATGGAGAAGCACATCCACCCACTTCCTTTTTCTCTTCTTTTTCCCTTTTCTTTTTCTTTTGAT
Organism: Bryoerythrophyllum caledonicum; assembly: GCA_963971425.1. Taxonomy (NCBI): domain Eukaryota; kingdom Viridiplantae; phylum Streptophyta; class Bryopsida; order Pottiales; family Pottiaceae; genus Bryoerythrophyllum; species Bryoerythrophyllum caledonicum. Next base: position 12,040,640 of record OZ020519.1, read on the forward strand.
CTTTTTAAAGACTATTACACTAGATCTAGTACTAACTACTGATGATTTTCAATTTACTTCTAACTTCAAAAACTAACCACACAGCTGGACTCCCAGCACCCTAATTAGTCTATCTAAATTTTCCTAGCATTTTAGGAGTTCATTAAGTATTTTTCCCGAGTGGTCAAACCGTCGACAAACTAGTCAACCCCTAGAAATAAATAGTAATTCAACTCGGAAAATTCTAGAAATTTTACCACTACTTCTACCTGCTAGGAGACACTCTTCCAATTTTTTCCCAAATTTTTTTACCCATTTCTCAATTTTTAGTCATTTTCCAAGGACTTTTCTTCCCCTTTTTTATCTTTCTCTTCATTTCCATTCCACTTCCACTACACTTTCAAGCATATTAGTAGGGAAGAGGAAAAAATAGGAACTTAGTGTCACATCATGGCACTAGGCCTATTACTCTAGGAATTTTGACTTTAATAGGTGGGTTGACCGCTACTTTAACTAAAATTGGCTTAATACTATCAAAAACTCGAAAAAATGAAGAAAAAAGAGTGAGGGCCCACTTTGGCCACTCACAATGAGCACCGCCGGCGTACAACCATCAAGTTAATCAAGCAAAATGGATGGTACAAGTGCTCACAAGTGCCTAGATGCATCCCACCTTCTGGACCAAATGGGTTTAGACAAATTGAGCAAGTTGTACCGTCGGATACGAAGCTCGAAGGTTGTGGCCACAATAACATGGGGTTGCCCCAATGATCGAGTGTGGATGAAACCTCCTTTTTGAAATCCCATTTGTAACGGGACCAATCGATGGTTGTTTTCCCACCGGCGGTTTTCACCATCGCCATTTCATCCATCTTGAAAAGATCATCTACGAGGGCCCACGATGTCAAACCAAACACCCTCTCTTGGTTGTTTTCGGTATAGTTGTTGTCGATTTTTTGGAATTCCGCCACCAATTGTCGGGATCGATCGACCGTGAAGATGCAGGCCAACTTCCATTGATAGTAATGTTCTACCAACACATCGAAGCGACTTTTTAGTCTTGAATTCTCTTCAAGCGCTTTAGCCAGCTCTTTGTCGTCGTCACCCGCCGCACCCTCTTCTTTGTTGACCATAGCTTTGTCTGTGTTGGTAGGGGCCTCATCAAACGACAGTGAATCGTCTTGGGTTGACACGTGTACAAGCCCTTCCTCCTCCCGTCTTGGATTCCGATCTTCTGTTGTCATTGTACTAGCTTGTAGGGCAAGTCGGAGCTCCTCCATATCACGTCGTTGCTGGTCAATAACAATGTTTTTATCATTGACTTCGAATCTCAACTTGCAAACCTCATCGCGCAATGACAATAGTTCTGTCGTCTTCCCTTCCAATTGGTTCAACAAGGTTTGGATAGTGCTGGCAAAAATAGCACCAGTAGAGACTTCTAACGTTCGATCAACAACTGCGGGGGATTGTACCTGAGCTACAACTTCATCAATGGTATCGTTAACGACTATGTTAACCGTCTGTTCCGCCCTCCTTTGCTTGGTGCGCGCTTGTGTCCTTTGGCTCCTTATGATTGGAACGTGGGATCCGTCAGAGTCAGTATCTGTGTTTGAGGGATCGGTCTCGTACGTGTCGACCGGTTCAGTCTTCGCCATCAATTTGCCCAATCCGCCTTCTGGATACCTCCGTGTCCCCATTGGAATCAATCCATTCGCCGGAGAAGGAACTTTTATGCTATCTCCCATGGCTTTCAAGGTGGACCAATCCACCCTCTTGCTCAACTTTACCTCCGCGTGGACACCTTGCGCAAGGAAGAAATTTACTTCATTGCGTTTGATATAAGGGATGTCGTACAAGACCTGATATACTTCAATGCACCGATTCTTGAACGCCTCGTCGGTGCACTTCCATAAATTTGCCCTGTGAAAGCGTCGGTGATAATTGTGTCACTCCTCCGGGAAAGCCTTGTCGATATGGCACCACTCGATGAAGTTTGCGCAATCCTCGAAACTCCATGGCTCCGGAACTTCTTCCCAACCTTTAAAAGCCAATTTAAGAGGATTCCAAAGCACATGCAACCTCTTCCGCTGTTTGTTTCCTGATCGTAGTCGACTCTTGTCTCGTTCTTTTTTATTCATTTTTACCGGCGTGGCCATGGGTGGGAAAAATCTGAATAATGTATGTAATGCGAATGGATGAAGTCCTCACACGATGCCCACAACCAACTCAATAAAGAGGTGGATGAAGAGGGAGTATGTGAGGCGGGGACAATTAGGGGTGTGCACGATATTATATAGCCGATAGACGAAGCACTGGTCTAGGGTCCCCGGGCAGGGGCGGGGACGTCCACGCCCCTAACAGGGCAGGGGCAAAGACGTCCCCGCCCTGCCCAGGTAGGGTGGGGACGTCTTCGCAAACAGAACCCTACCCCATATAAATAGGGGACATTTCGTCCTTATTCTCTGCCAAGTCCACTCCCTAGGCCTCACATGTCAGTTCGCTTTGCGGCCTGAAAGTGAGTTTGGTGGGTGATCGGGCTTGGTATTTATTGTACCCAGACTCTTTGCGGTTTTTTTAAAAACCATCAACTTGGAATTTCGACCACGGTAGGGAGTTGACTGTCACATATGGCGGGAGAAGGAAGTAGGTCGATGGAGAAGCGCCCGGTGTTTATGGATTTTGATGATGTTGGTGAGACGGTGCTTCCGTCCACCAACACGGAGATGACTTCGGGATCATTGAATCCGTCGTCATCGAGCGGGAAGAGGCGGAAGAAGACACCGAATCCGGACATGCCCCCGCATGAATACATGGTTGAATGTAGAGGGATTGCCGTCGAGTTTTACATCCGCCGAACGAGAGGGGCGTTGATGAGGAGCTATTTGAACCAGAACGAAGAGGGATACCACAAGTTGACCGTTGACATGCGACACAAATTAATGTCAAACCTTGATAAATCTGAGAAATTTAATAATTTCTGAGATTATTGGTTGCATTCAGAGTGGTTGGACACACAAGTGACCACACTAACCACCAATATTGTTGCGAACTGGTGTTACGTCACGAGGAAGAAGGAGGATGAAAGCAAGTGGACCTGGAGGACCACGCACTAGTGGCGAAGATGAGGATGATCCAGGGCTTCGTTCAACAGTACTCTTCTTCCTGTAAGAAGAAACTAGCTCCTTGGAAAGCGACTATTGAGGAGCAAATTTTGGCTCACTGCGTCGGTGGAACTTTCAAGTGGCTTGAAAGTTGCGCTAAGGTGATTCCAATGCCAGGGCAGAATCAAGTGGGTGGCTATGAGGCTGTACGGAAGGTGATGATAACCAAATTGGAAAACATTCCAAGTTGGATTTACTTCGCCGGAAAGACTCTGACCAACACCAACGAGAGGGAGAAGCGCCGAGACATCATCAATGAGGCTGGAGGGTGTCTCGTAGTGCATCCAGGGATCATTAGACTTGCGTACATCCACCCGAAAACTATGGAAGGGTACACGCTCTGGTGGAATGGGGGATCTCTAGGGAGTTTTTGGTCCAAGTTTGACTCGAAAGTGGACGAAGCATTGCCGTTTGAACGGATTGAGATGCATCCGAATACCGGGTTGTCGATCCAAGAGCTTCGGTGGGTAAAAACTTACCGCCAAAATCGAGTGAACCTCGCGCTATCATTGCTTGTCATTGTGGGGAAATGCCACGACGCGAATTATATACACAATGACATCTCTCCATCGAATGTTTTGCTCCACTTTGATGAGTGGAAACCTGATACGGTGTACATCGGAATTTGCGATTGGGGGCTTTCTAGTCGGGTTGTGGAGAATGAGCCATCAAGGTATGGTTATCAATTCAAGGAGAAGCTTCAAGAAGAGAGAGAGCGGCGACAGTTTGTGGCACCAGAACTGTTCTATGTTTTTGGGCCGCAGGACTCCACCAACTCGCTTGAAGTCATGCAACGGTCACACATGTACTCCAAGGCAGCAAATGCATTTGCGGTGGGTTGGATTTGTGAAAAGATTTGGAAAGAAGATTGGGACACTTCGTATTTCACCACCAAAAATACGGAGCAGTATGTAAACCTGAAGCTGAAATTTAACGTGTTGCAAAAAAAAATTCTCGAAGATCGGTCTTCTGTGCCAGATGTTTTAGACACATTAATGAAACCCCCCCACAACTGGACTATGCCTCTATGTTGTTACCGACAATAGTTTTTTGTTAATTAGCTGTATTAGTTTCGCATGTGGTGGTTAAATAAGTAATACGGCATCTTCGTAGAAGAATATGTATACTTGGCAATTGCCATACGTTATATTTTAATCAATATTGGATACGTCCAAATCTTAAATTTTCAGTCCAAGATTTGTATTTGTTCAAGCACAAATAATTATTGATACACTATTGATACACTAAATGTGCACAAGTGAAATAAATAAATTTATTATTTAGACAAAAATTGATACATAGTGTAGTAAATGGCATTTAGTGTCTGGTTATGTCACTACACTAAGTGCCTCATTTGCAATTGGTGTATGGGTTCACATTTAGTGAATACTACAATAAACATAAATTTTAGTTTACCAAAGTAGTGTGAATAGTTAAACACTATTAACTAACTCATGAAGCGGCGGGGGCGTCCCTGCCCCACACGGGCAGGGCGGGGACGTCTCTGCCCCTGCCCGTGTGGGGGCGGGGACGTCTCCGCCCACCTCCCTCTTGGCATTAGTCCCCGCTCCTACTCAAACATGACGGTGTCCTACGTGGCACGATGAGGTGCCAACATGGCTGCCACGTCGTCTATTTTTTACCTAGCGGGTAAGTCAACCCTCAGTTGACTGTATCGGACGGGCGAATCGGACAGACGGGTGTACCGGACACCCGTCCAGTATGACAACCCTGCCCAATGCCGATCAATGTGTTTGACTTTTGAGGTAAGGCCACCAATGAGAGCTCAATTGAGGTGGAGCAACCCAAAATTACACACTTCATGATCCAATGCCAATAATGACTGGTGTTTTCAGATTTTGAGTTATCAGTTTTGGGTCACTTCATGCACCATTTCATGCATTTGCCATCTCCATGCACCATGCCATGCATACTCTACTAATCGGATTTGGGTGGCCGATCAGAATTGGTTGCCTCTACCTTAAAGGCCATAACTTATTACTGAAGATGATTTTCTTTTCCAACTAAAAAGGCATTGATGCTAAAGTATATTTGAAAATAAATTTCAAAAGATATTCATTGAGAGTAATGAGTTGTGTCACTTTTGAAATAATTAGTGCAGATGACACTAATTTAAACATATTTTATGAAATACAAATGATGCTAATTTTTTACACTTAGATTTGAGGCTTTTTTTTGTGAAATCTCAAAAAGGTGTTGGAAAAACTTGTAAACACTTTTGGATTCTATTACAATTTTCTAGGCATCACAATTGAGATTCATTAGATGCAAGGAAGAGCTTTGTTTCTTTCAGAGGGTTCGCATGAATGTAATGTTTGTTTTTCACATAGTTTGATTTTTGTATTCAAAGATAATAGCTTATGTTGAATATCATCTACACAACGGACACATTTCATTGTTGTCCCACTTTGGTGAAATCACTGTGGTTCGCCATTGTGTGCATCGATTACAGATCAAGAAGAGGTGTTGGAAAGCTCTCGTGGAGCTCAAAGTGCATTTGAAGACCCTGACAATAAAGGCCAATCATGGTAAAAGAGCACCAAGAGCAACCCTCATAGCAACACACCAAAATCAACCCTCCCTTCACTGCCTAGGTATGTTTCTAACTTTCTAGAAGAACCAAGATTTTTGCTGATTTTTTTCTTTGAACCGGATTTGATGGAAATACAATGCCTAATATTAATATCTCACCTTACAAAATTGAACTTAATCCATGACCTGAACTTTGGGTAACTTTTGCACAACATCCAACGGTTGATGGAATAGATTATAGTGTTTAAAGTTACCGTATTTTGGTAGTGAAAACTATGGATTTTGGAGGTGTACTAATTTAACCATCAATAGATTCTTGCAAGATTTTTTTTACTTTGAATGAGAGTAGTTCACATGTGCACTAGGTTGATAGCTTCGCATTGACATATCACATGTGAAGAAAATATTTATACACAATTATTGGTGATTTTTTTGCTTTTTTCTACAAGATTGTATGCAAAAATGTTCTAGCCTTATACAAATCGAAACGGAAGTTTCATATGCAAGGAGAAAGATCAACAATCACAAAACAGTGAAGAATGTCTTTAAGACAAAGTTCAATCAGAACTTAAGACCAAAATCAATGTGCATGTGCGTGAAATAGAACATAGTATGTGGCATGGTATTCATTGTATTCACTGTATTTTAGTGTACTTGATGTATTGTGTGTTGTATTCCTAGCTTTTCCAAGAGTTGTTCATAAATCCAAATCATGATCTGGGTTGTTCCGGCGTTTGTTTGTCCGGTAGTCTCCATCCGTCCGATTGTCCGTCTGATGAAGGTTGTTGTCCGTCCAATAAGGATCGACGATAGTTTGACCATGACAATAGGTAAATCAATCTACCCATTGCCACGAAGGCAACTACGTGGTTGACACGTAGACTAGAGGGTCGCACGCGTGCAGATAAGGGGTCGGGCGCACACACGCTCAAAGGGTTGGTTGCGTACCAATAAGGGTTGGGAGCAAACCTAAATGGGTCAGACGCGTGCGTACGGGGGTCGGGCGCGCTTGCACAAGGGTCAGGGCACGTGTGCGCTTAAGGGGCTGACCGCATATCAAAAGGGGTCGGGCACGCATCCATAGAGGTTGGGTATGCACGCTTGCAAGGTCGTGCGTGTGCGCGGATTAGAAGTTGGGTTTCTTTTGGACATGAACTTCACACCACTAACACCACTAAATGCGTTGGGTGCGTATCTAAAAGGGTCAAGCGCGTACTTAAATGAAGCAGACGCTTACTAATAGGGGTTCGGCGCGCGCGCATAGGGTGCTCGGCGCGCACGCTTGTAAGGTCGCGCACATTTCCAGGTTGAAAGTTGGGTTCATTGTGGACATGAACTTCACACCACTAAAAGCATGTCCACCCCTTGTACGCCAACTCAGGACAACTAAAAATTCCCTGAAGAATTAAAATCCACAAATTCCATCATTTTGACAATTTCATGTATTATGTATTTTCGGGCACAATATACATGATATATATATATATAGTACTTACTAATCCGACACAAGATCATCACAAAAAAAGATTATAAGATTAATGGAACATTTATAACATGCAATTAAGCAATTATGCACTTAGCCAATTTTGACAATTTCATGTATTATATATTTTCCGGCACAATTTCATGTATTATATATTTTCGGGCACAATTTCATGTATTATGTATTTGGTTGTTGGTAGAAAGCCGCAACTAATTTGCTCATAACTTTTTAAAAAATCAAAATTTGACAAGAGTTTAGTATGTTTTTTGTCACAAAATTTTGGTGTTTTTCATGTCAAACATTGGCATCTTCATGTTCATGTAAGTAATATATTTTTAATATTTGCTACCTATTTTCAGAAAATATATGATTTCTAATCTAGTTTGCAAATCCTGCTACAAAATTATAATCATGTGCCTAAAGAGATTATAAATGTATTTTGAGTTATTATAGGATTTATCATTTTAGAGTACTGCACTACAAAAACAATGTGTAAGACATACAAAAATATATATGCAATTTCCTAAGACAGTGTAAAGTACCTCACTGTAATTTATATGCAAAAACATACATAATCAAGCAATTCCACACTATTGCTGAGAGATTCTAAAATCAAACATATCATATGGACCACCCAATATATAAATATATACCACCCACCGAACAATAGACACATCTTAAACTGCATTATACTAACGTACTTGCCACCCTAACTACGTGCATGCTCTACTATAGTATATAGCTCAAGGGCTCAGAGCTCATCTTCTAGCGCAACGACTCCCTCCACGCGTCTAATGGCGCTACCTACTATAGCGGACACTTCATGATCCTACACGGGACGATCTTCCACATCTTCGATGCTAATGGACGCGCACTCAACATATCGGTAATTGCCAGGAACACCCTCCCGCATATGTCTTAGGCTATCATCATTGTAGAAAAAGCCATCCTCTATATTGAAGGACATCTCTCACACTGAGGAGGAGGCCCTCTGAAATGCAATGATGTCCTCGGATATGCTAGATCTTGGAACGGAAGGCAAACTTGGTCCGGTATCACTCTGAATACCTCCAAACGTCTCATGTGTCTCCGATACTAGCTTTGATTGAGAAGGCATCAAAGGTTGTGGAATCCTCCTTTGCACCGAAAAAAATTCCAATGAGTCCAATTCTTCTTCCTCCATCTCCAGCCTAGGACCATCAAATGTATGCCCCCCTCCTGCCACTGCTGCCAAACTAACATCCACTACACCGGCATCTTGCATCCTCTTTGTAGGTGTTGCAGACGTATTCCCTGAAGTATCTCCCACCACCCGCTGCGTTGATAGAATCCTCTCTCTTCGAGGAGACTGGTTCACTACATCTTCATCGTTGTCGGAAGTCCTTTACCTCGAGCCACTGCGAGATGAGGAAGCTTCAGTAGTATCTGAACGTGGCAATCTCTCATGTAAACCACCGCCATCCTCATTGTCGTCTTCATTCCTCACTCCACCAACCGCCTCTTCAATCTCATGTACGATGTTGCAACCAGTCTTTGTTCCACCAGTCCTGACCAACAATTGTCCTTGAAAATTGTCGGACAACTCATTATACAGGAATGAAACTCTGTCTGTATAATCGTCAATGATAAAAATCTCAGATCCCTGGAAATCTCCTTAAAGGATCATGGGAATGGCCGTAGATATGCTACACACCACTAAACTCCAACCACGGGCAAGTATGAGCTCACTAGTCTTGCCAGCTCTGATGGAGATCTCTCAAGTGAATCAATTTCAGAGGATTGGCATGCCTCACTCCAGTGATCTAAGAATACAAGTGGAAGTGGAAGGTCTACAAAAATATAATTTGGGCCAGGAAAAGTATCCACACAGTGTTGCATACAAATCACAACATCGCCAATTGGTTGTACTACTTGCTCTATACGCCCATTCTCTGTAAAATCGATAACATAGGGAATCAGGATTAACCGAATTGATTCAAATGCCCAACATCCACGTCGCATAGTACATCCCTCTGGAAGCTTCATCTTTGTGAAAAACTCTTCGTTCGTATACACGGATGTTGGTAACAAGAAGATGACGTTCCATCGTTCAATATTTGCCATCCACAATGTCAGCTCTGCAAAAGGTGTGGATAACTGGTTGTCTCTCCAATGACCATCTCCATGCCTCCCACTGCCACCTCAACAAACAATCACCCACAAACATGGTTTCCTTAGCTCTATGTAGTCGATGCGGAATAATCCTCTTCTACACCGAACCGGAAGAAGATTCTCTGTGTCGTTTCGGCCTGGTCTCCTGACTTCTATCTGCCATTCCCAATTAGCAGTAGCCAATTCTCCCACATCCACGGACAGTCCAATGTATCCACGCCCCCCTCTTGCAATGTCACTATAATGAAACCTACTGGAAGGGGGGGTGAGGTAGACTATGTCTTCTAGTTTAGACACCTTCCCCCGCACATGAGCACTCCAAGTTGTTTTCGTGGTAGCATTCAAAAGCTTTCCAAAGGTATCAAGTTGTTCGTTACTCCTCGGAAAATACTTCCCTATATAGATACAAAAAAACTCCTCTATGAAATTAGGTGTACTTTCCTTGTTCTCTACCATCAACCAACGGATGGAATTCACCACAACTTCTCGTCTCTGGTATCGATCATCAACACCGGCAATCGTACGAGGATGTGGATTTTTGTCTTTTACACCATCGAAGTAATATGCTTGATGAGGTCTTACCCCATCCTCCATCACCGGCTTCGCTGTAGCAGACTTTGCCAACCGAAGATAATATGGAATCGGAACCCAACCTAACGGCCTCAACCAATTCTGGGTCATCTCCTTTCTTGTTGGTCGTACGTCCACATTTGGATCCAGCTCTTTCTTCCTCGCCATGTCCTTCCACTTGTCATCTTCCTCCTTACTATAAAAGACAATATCGTCTTCGTAGTCCTTGCATACTTGAATGATAGCTTTAAAGCAATCATTGCTCGGATTCCATGCATGATTGGTTAGATCCTCCATATTTTTGGCCAACCTCTTCATTGTGACAGCTTCATTCCCCTTGGAAAATTTATGCACTGCACTTGCCGCACTCACCAAAGCAGCAGCCCTACGTGCATCGTCCACACGTAGTATGCTGTTAGGCCTCTCGTATAGATCCCAAATCTGACGGAGCTTCCTCAAATCCTCCTCCATGGTAGAATATGATTGTCTTTGGAACTCCGCTACGTTGATCCGCACAGACTTCTCAATGTAAAAGCGGCGATCATCATACACCACAAAAGAGGCCTCCCGCCGCTCGAACGTGTCTAAGTACTCATTTAAAGACATAATATCATTTGTCCATTGTTGTGCAAACTTACAAGCTGCTACTATGTGTTGCCCATCCACCGGTTTCCAAATAATATGATCTAGGGCCAGAAATATTGGGATCCCATGGCACCATGCGTAGAAGCACTCCGGTGTGCAATGAACATGCGCTCAAACTCTCGTGATATTCCTACCGACGGAAATGGCAACTCCTCCTCCTCAACGACACCATCTTCGGTGGTAGTATACACGATGTATCTCATCGGTCAAAGTACCAATCTACTCACCCGAGTCGCGGATTTTGGATCTCTTAAGCGGTTAAATACTTCTCTGATTCTCTTTTGTGGTAAAACTGGGTGGTTTGTTTCTAGATTCTCCACAAAGACAATGCGGTCTATGTGTACCTCAAACACAAAATTCCCCCACACTGATCCTTATGCAATCTCCTCCGCTGAAGGCACTAGTGTTTTTAACTACATTGAAGTTGGAACATCCTGAGGTATCTTCGCATTGTCTTCAAAATCCTCTAGTACACTATCTGATAGGTTGTGAAATGCTTCTTCCTCCTGTGCCATGGCTGACAAATCAGCCAAATCTCATGGTGTAGATGTAGGAGCCCTACGATGACCATCAGACGTCTTGAGCCCCGACCTAGAAACCCTGCCACCCGATCTTACACTTCTCCCAATCAACCTCCTCCATGCTCCTGCTTGGATCTAAACTTGATGGGCCTTCTCTTAAAGCAGAAGCTACATCACTCTCAATATGCCGTGGCCTCTTCGTAGGACGTCTACTCGTTAATGGAGGATTAGATAATATTTGTACCTTAGAATTTGTGGTAGGATGTTAGCCTCTACTTCCCCTTCCCCCTCCATTGGTCGCCAATCCAACTGCAACGGCTCAGCAAGAATTTGATAAACTTTTGTTTCTTCTGGTTTGGCTAATGGGCCTTCAGTTGTCGCACGTGATGGGTCCTTCTCCTGTAATGCCTCATATCTAATATGTTCCTCTATAATCTTCTTAGCCTTCAGCACCATCTCCGGTGATAACGCTAAACAGGCAAAGACGTTATTGTGTCTAGCAGTATGTGCCGCAAGAGAGATATTTAACCAAAACGTCTGCAATGATTTGAGGAATTTCACTTAACATGTATTTTGAAGAAGATTCAAAGAGACAGGTGCAAGAAGCAACTTCTTCGAAAGAGAAGTCTTCACCTCCGATTGACCTGGACCCACTACACAAGTTACGTATACCATATCATCACGTCGAAGAGTGATTGCCTGGATTTTGCCAAAACTCTTCCCCAACGCCGATGTACGCTTGCCCCGCTCAAAGACATATCCGCGTTGTGAAGCATATGCAACAAATAAAACAACTGAGATCCAAAACCTAAAAAATTGAGTTCATCAAGCTAACCTCAGTCCAAAGTAAGCGGCACATCCTTCATTCCAATCACCTCCCATCTATAACCACTCGTCAAACAAATACGATTCCACACTGCAATACACCGCTCACCTCGCAAAAAATTGTTCATGTTCTTTTCACAAACCTCTCACAAAGTCGCATCGCGCTCTCTCACCTGGAACACCAAAACCTCCGCCACAAACCCTAGGCGACGAGTTTGGAGCGCAACCTCCGCACGGCGCCTCGCAACAAGATCAAAGCCAAGGAGGATCTAACTCACACCAAAGCGGTCCAGGAACTTACACTTGAGATGAAATTGGAGCCGCAGGCGAAGTCTGCCTCTCTCTCTCTTTCCCTCTCTGCAACTCTTTGTCCGCCTCTTCAAAAACAAACTCGCCCAAACACATTCACACACTTTCACACCATTAATTGTGCCAACGCGGCGAACCTCAACCCGTCAGTGTACCTAGAAGGGGCTTCACCTGTCCATCTGGTAGAATTTAAGCAATGCCACGCCATATTCGTTACATTGAGACTTTTCAAAGTCTCAATTTAATATTGATCTTATATTTGTCATCGATTTCTCGATTAAAATTATATTTTTAATTGAATTTTTTATTATAATTGGAAAAATTATCCACGACTCAAGGATAATCTATAATTAGAAAGTCAATGAAATGCATGAATTAGCTCAAAACAGCTGCTGAAATCGTAGGCAGAAAGTCTCAAAACTCTATGACCATGTGGATGTTAATATCGGGTAGATAGTGATGGTTTTAGGCACGGTGGTGGTTTTAGGTCAGGATTTCCGGGGTTGGCTTGGTGATGACGATCGACTAAAAGTGTGAATAGGCTCATATTCAAACTAGTTCTGATGCAACAAAGTTGTTACCCGCCGCAAATTCACACACCGGTGCATACCCGCGGTTGATGTATTTGTCACGGCTAATTGAACTGAGCGGGTTCGATCGCAAGTGGAAAAAAGCAAAAGGAATTGCTTTAAAGTAAAATTAAGTAAAGTAAAAGTACAGAGTATATATGGGTGAAGTGATTGTTATTGTAGAGAACAATTGTGTGAGGATACAATATATTTCAGGATGGCAACTCAAGAGAATATGATGTGCAAAATATGTTGGGAAGGTCCAACTACTCCGGACGATCCTATTTTGGATTTGGGATGCCATTGTGAGAAAACAGGGCGCCAAGCACATAAGAGTTGTGCGCTCAAATGGTTTACGCGCCCAATGCGGGACATTGATCATTTGAGCATCAACCAAGATTTTTATAATTATTGTGAGGTATGTATGGCAAGTTTATCGCCATTGATTTTCATATTATTGAAACGCAATATGCATCCTCCTCGGTTAACATCAACAGATCATGAAGCCGAAGAGGTGGTGATTGAAGTTTCAAAAGACCATAGTGATAGTGACAGTGATGGGATGGATCAACATCCACCACGTCCGAATCAACATCCACCACGTCCTAATCAACATGCACCGCATTCAAATCCACCTCCACGGGAACCAAGTTCGGATCATCTCGGTTTAATGGAAGGAGGTGAAATAATGTTTTGGCTTTTCCTACTGTGTGTTTTTGTTGGGTGTTTTTGTTGGGTGTTTATTGTTGGGTGTTTATTGTTTTCTATTGAAAAGTCTCAATATATCGAATATGGCGATACCCCATAAAACTCTACAAATTGTTCCTACACATATGTGAGACAATATTGTTGATCTTGTATTTGTAATTGATTTCACGATTAATCTTATATTTTTAATTGAAATTTTTGATATTATTGGAAATTTTATCCTCCACTTGAGGATAATCTATAATTAGAATGTCAATAAATGCAAGAATTAGCTTAAAATAGGTGCTGAAATTATTGGCAAAAACTCTCAAAACTCTGAAATTGTCTCAAAATAATGAATATGACCATGGATTGTCTTTTGATGGTTTGTCTAGGGGGTGTGTTGCTTTCTCTGTATAAAATCTTAAAAGCCATCACCGTAGTCTAGGGTTGGATTCTACACTTGCTACCTGAATTATCATTTATTTCTCAAAAAGTTTGTTCAGCAAAGAAAAGCTTAATAAAAAAGATTGGCAGAAAAATAATGTTATTTTAGGAAGAATTTGGCTTTGTTATAACCATAACTTGTATAATAACAAACAAAAGTATAGAAGTTGCATGTTCATTGGCACTTATAACTAATAACATTCATCATCTTTCAAGATTTGCAAGTTTAATCAGCCACTGGCCATTTTTGCAAAGAACATGTGAAAGAGATTTCTTGCATTTTTAGCCGGGCTTTCTTGCATTTTTAGCCGGGCTTTCTTGCATTTGAGAGGTTTTTGGAGATTGGATTCATTAAAATTGCAAAACAAAGGACATTGAGTACTATTTTCTCTATTTACTAAGATTTTGGCAAATTTTCAATTCCATTTTTCATTTTTCCGCAACATCTCTTTCTAAGTTCCATTTGTTTTTTACTTCAACTTTTCTTATTATTTTTTGCCAAAACCGACCCTAGGGCACAATACTTGTTGCCAAAAATACTTAAATTTCTTTTGTAAACAAGAAAATGTTTTGGATACAATAATATATAAGATCACTTCTTGGTTACGAGGAGTTTACCTAGGAACATGTCCACTCGCCTCCCAACCCTGAGTAAGGTGGGGAGGTAGAGGCGGGGAGGAATTTAGGCAAGCATGGACAAGAACCCCACCGTTGTCTAGAAACCTACTACCAACGGTCACCGCTCCATTGATAGATCCGCCTAAAAAAAATATTGTTCACAAAAAGTATTGTCTAGTTTTTATAAAGCAAGTTTGTTCATAGGACCTCCCCATCTGAAGTACCATGTAGTCTGCATGTCCGTCCGTTACCGATCAAGGGAGGTCCGTTATGGATCAATTAAGGGTTGACCGTCCACATGGTTTTAAATGGAGTTACCTTGTCCACCTAGGATGCCACGCGTCTGACATGTCACCACATATTCCAAAGAAAAAAGCTGACATGAAGGGGCGCGAGCGTGTGGAAGGGGGCACGCGCATTTGGAGAGGGGGACATCAGAACTTAGGAAGAGAATGAGACTAACACATGATTGAACTTTCAAGTTTTATGAGGCATGCTTTTTTGGACTTGAACCAAATTTCAATTTATATTTATGGAAAAGCACATTCATTAACCTTAGTCAATGTTTTATGGACATTGATTTACATATATATAACTCTACATTTATTAATCTTCTATATGTAATATGTTGACTTCCATATCACTTCTTTTTCTTTCTCGGGCTGCACCAACTTCAATTATTGTGAGTACCGATTGTTTCTATCGGCGTTCTTACAACAATATCTTTATCATTCCGTACCTTTGCATGACTATCATTTGATCCATCTCACTCCTCATCATGTCTAGAGCCCACATACTACAACCTCATAACCATAAGCATTAGGCGCATACTCTTCCATTGTCGAATTAATATTGCGCACTTCCTTATTGATCGTACCATCCACCATTGTCGTTATAATTTTTTGAACTTCCTTCTTTTGATATTGTTGGTGATCCCATCCTCATTGATTCCACGTGTACCCATGCCACCTGGTGAAGGCTGTTGAAGTTAAGAATTGCTCGTAGTTATTACAGCATTGTAAATAGTTATTGAGGTAGATTTAGAGGGGAAAGTAAATGGGGAGAAAAGGAGGAGAGGTGAAAGGAACTTGAGAGGTACATGTATGGCTCAAGGTCAAAGAGGTAGGACCAACCCACATGTTTTGTATGGGATAAATAAGGACAAGTGGATGGCCATGAATTGGCATAAACGGACTTGCCAGTTGCTTGAGAAGCCACTTACAAGATGCATGAGTCGACACTAAGTCATAGTATAAGTAAAGGCCTTTGAAAGAAGACAACATTTCACTCCAAGCACTATTTGTACTACCTTGTGTGTCTTTCATTTGCTTGTGCAACCATCTCTCAACTTATTTTAACATCAATATTTTGGTTGGGAGCACAACCACAAAGAGATTGTGAGCGTGTGCAAAAAGATCATTGGATCCATTCTAATTGGCCAAAGGAAGCGGAATTTCTTTTACCAAACCTTGGATGGATTTGGAATTTACAAAACAATCATTTTGAATTTGGTCAACACCCTCAAAGCCTTGTATGGAACAAAGAGGGGAAATTGATTACAAATCATCGTGGTAATGCCAACATGAATAGCCAAATTGTAATCTAGATGGATCGTTCAAGAAGAAGGAGCATTGGAAAAAATATGTTGTCGAATATCTTTTACACTGAGCATAGTCCAAGAAGAAGAATAACGCCGGCCTCCGAAGGGGGTCGGCGTGAATAAAGTGTCTGTTCGTTCCACTTACTAAGACCATGCCCACTCGACAAGGAAAAGTAAGCTGGAACTACTTCCCTCTCTCGAGGGTAGACACTATGTAACAAGAAGCCAAAGAACCTTAGACCAATCAACCAACCAACCAATCTCAAACAAAGCACCTAGCCAACTAACCAACCACCAACCAAGCAAGCAATCACAAACCTTGAAACCAACTAGTCATGATGAATCAGGGGGGGGGAAGAGTTTAAGGGGGGTCTTGAGTATCGGGGAGGGTTTGGTTGTTTTCGATTTTGCGTTTGTGCAGAAGAATGGACATGGCATATTGAATAGCAATGGTATTAATGTTTTTAAAGGTGGTTTTAATTGTTTCAATGGGTATTCTGAAGGCATTTTCAAGAGTACTCATAGAGGGGATAAAGGAGGTGGCACGGGCGCCAGATGTAATTACGATAAGAGGGTCGACATTCCACGCGAGGGCAATGATGTCGTCAATAAGGGGTTGGTATTTATCAATTTTATTTTGGATTGTTTCCGGGGAAAATCTATCGTTGCAATATGTGAATTCAATGAATTGACTGGTGCAATCTTGGTTGATGTTATTGGGTGGTGGGTCATTATATGGTAAACCTTTAACACAGAGGATGTCCGGTTTGAGCCTAGCGTTGCAATGACATCTTTGAGTCATACATCTTTGAGCCAATGGGGGACCGTATTTTCTTGTGGGTTGTTATTAAAAGTGCCTGCGTTCATTAGTATAAAGCATCTCAAGTTTTTGTAGGAGGTGATTAGTTTTTGGATTTCCCATACCGCTTTATTATGTCTTTTAACAATTAGAGAGTGTATGTGATGGTTTTGACATTTGAGTAGAACATGGAGCCATGTGTCGGGGTCCTTTGAGGGGCATATGGGGCATGTTATGGATGGGAACCTTTCTATTCCAAAGAAGAGTTGTTTGCGAGCGTTTCCCATATATTGACCGGTTTGGAATTTGAGGAGGCATGTTATTTGTGAGTCTGAGATGATGGGATTTTTCCAAAAGTTTGTAGATAGTTCATTGTCTATGTCGTTATTGTTAGTCCATTTTTCTATGTTAGGAATATTTTCTGAGATTGTATCAAGGTTGTTGTAGAGGTCTTGTTTTATGAGATATTTGCCCAAAAATCTAATTGGGCCTTTGTCAGGGGTATCTTCTTTGGAAGGCCATTCTTCTTTTTGAAAGTAGTATGGGGTAGCATGGGCATGCTCGTGTGGGTCTTTGGCATTTTTGTGTGTTTTTTCTCGACCTTCTTTTGCTAATTTGTTTGCTTGATCGTTGCCATCAATGTTGGCATGGGCTCTCACTTTATGTAGGGTTGTGATTTGTGTACGGTTTTGTAACATTTGGACCATTGATGTTAATATGGTTTGGTCGGGGTGGCTATTATGAAGGGTACGGTGTGTTATTTGAGTGTTTAGTAGGTAAAGTGCATTTATACAATCGGTGAATATATGTGCGGGTTCATTATTGTATTTTGTTGTGATAATTTGTAGTGTTTTGTGAATGGCCATGAGTTCTGCTCTGAGGATATTTTGTAGTCCATGGAGTCTTTTGGCTAGTTTAATTTCCTTGGTAGAATTATAAATGCCATAGCCAGCTTTTTCTCTGCGCCAGGAGCCCGGGCTGATTTGTTCGGGTGGTTTAAAGGAGCCAGCAGTGTAATAGCTGTGTGCGAGGTTCAATTTTGGTGTGGTATGAGTTGGGTAATCTGGAAGAGGGGGAGGTGTGACGGAGTAGTTTATTGTGTTGTTGATATGATTTAGTTTTGACCAGTTTTTGATTTTGTTTACCGGTGTTTGTGTGGGTGTTGGTGGGGCCAGTTTTGTGTATGGTCGGTGTATGCCTAGATTGTCTGTTATGGAGGTGAGTTCCGCAAGTTGTTCAAGGGAGCCAAGGGATTGATTTTGATGATGGACGCATAGTATTTGTAATGTAGATGGCTCGATTCGGGGTTTTTTTAGCTCGGGTGGAATAGTAGGTTCTTCATATGGTATTGTGTCTGCTTCAAATAATGTAATGATATGGGAATCTGGAAATGGGTTTGAGTGTAGGTTGTTGTTTTGGTACCAATTGTTGTTCGGTGTAATGATGATTGTATTTGTGTTAATTGGATCTAGTTTGGCGGCAAGTCGAGCCCAATGTATTGCTTGTTCCATATCTTTTTCGTTGTAGGGGTGAGCTATAACATTGCCAATCCATTTATAGTCAAAGGCCTTTCCTAGGGATCCAAATATTTTGTCTCTTTCATAAGGTGAGTAGAATTTTTTTAGTTTGGTAGAACATGTGATCGGGGAAGAAAAATATGATTGTTCAATGTTAAAGGATGAGATTATTGAGTCTAAAATGGTAGTGGGTATTGTGTATTGTGCATTTTTTAGGGGATCAGTTTTTGGTATTCGGTATTTATACCTTTGGTATAACCTGATTAGTTCGGTTTCAAAGGATTGGGTCGTTGGTTCGATGTTTGTGGGGGTTTGTGATTTTGTGTTGTATTGATTCCATAACCATTGGAGTCGAGTAATGGGGATGGTGTGTAAGTGTCGGCCATTTTCTTCATATAGATGTGTTTGGTCGTTATCTATTAGAATTGTGTTTAAGGATGTAAGAATATCTTTTTCGGGGCTGCACTCTGTTGTGTAGATGTTTAAGAGTGGAATGATTATGGGTGGTGTTACAGATCTTGAGTCTAGAAGTTGTTCTTGTGGGTGGTGGGCTTGGATGATATCTGAGTATGTTTTGTTTTGGGTTTTTTGGTAGAATTGTTTTAATTTTTCGGTGTTATGTGTGGAGGTATTGGTGTTGTGTCTTGGAAATAGGTCTCTTTGGGGGAGTCATTTATTGTATGTGATATCATTGTATTGCCATTGGCATAAATATTTTGTGTAGGTGTTTTGTATATTATTTTTGTCTATGTGTTGGATATGTTTATGGCGTATGATGTTATTAATGGGATATGTGGCAGGGTTTTTGGGGATGTATGTTGGGGGGCGGGGATGGTATGTATGTGGGGGGTTAGGGGGATTGATTGGTGTGAGAATGTTTCTTGGGATGATGCTATTGTTGAGGGTGATGAATGAATCCTTAAGTATATGCGAGTATGGGTGTATGTTACAAGAAGTATGACACGTGGTGGGGCATGTTGGGTGGCAAAATAGTTGTTTAGCAACATTTAGGGCACTTTTTAATAGTTTGGTTGGGGTGGCGTGGTAGATTTTGAAGTATTCATAGTTCATGATGTGTGTGCCGTTAGGTAGAGTAATTTGGGTTAGTTCAAAAATGTTTTTTGAGAGGAGTTTTTGTAGAAGTTTTTGGGAGAGTTGGGCATTGAATGTGTTGTGGTTTAGTGTTTCTTGCCGCCATAGTATTTCAAGTGTATTTCGAGCATAGTCCATTAACATTGTAGATATTGAAACAATTGAGAAACTCGCAAATATTACGTAATCTCACTGAAGTGAATAGTCCATTTTGGTCGACTCAAACAAGAGCAAGGCACAACATCCTTTTAGACGATGGAGCAGGACTTAGCGCCACGGAAGGAGTAAATGAGGATGAGTAGGCATAGCTGGTAGTACAATAGCATCAGGCCAATGGCAACTATGGTTTTTTGTAAATTGTTGGTTTAAAATTCTAATGACATTTTTTTTGCTTCACAATTATCCAAAACATTGTATAATTCATGAATGACAGGTATTTCATTGAGTAAATGCAAGTTTTACACACTTGTCATTGCAGTGAGTTCTAGTTTTTTAATCAGCCTTAGTGAAAAGCAAATGTAACATATGGGTCCAATTTTTTAACTTAAGCGCCCTCCCAAATCTTCAAACATGCGCGCCTCCCTAAGACACACGCGCCCCTCTGCACATGTGGATTTTCACGTCATGTCACGCTGTTGTGAACGAATTAGGAACATGATGTAAAAATATGAATCAATGAAGAAAAAATGGGGATATTGAATGATGGGGGCCAACCGAGGAGATATGAATTGCGGCTTCATTTTCAATTATGCGCTTGTAGTTGACTGGAGCGGAGCCCTATCTTGGAGGTTCTTTCCTGCATCATGTCACTAGCTCACGGGTTAGGAGCGTTCATCAACCAGCTATCTTATGACTTAAACTTTCACTAGTTCCTAGACTACGCGTTGCACCAACTGTTCACGTGAATTGTAGAATTTGAACTTTGAATCAGCACGGTGCAACGGAATCGCTAAGCAAAACTCCTGAATCGTGGTCAATGTGTGCAAATAGTCTTCAAACCTTTGTTATAATATTGTTATTGGCAATATGTAAAGACTATTAATTATATTCTGATAATATGTTTATAAGTTCTTAAGTTTGTTAGATAGTTAGCAAATAGATTGAAGAAAATATTAAAAAATAATTTGGTTTTTCTTTCCTAAGTTAGTTGTAGACTTTAGACCCTATGGTACAAAAATGTTTAATACTAAGTCTTTAGAGAAAGTTTTAGGCCTAATTGATTTGGAATTGAGACCAAGGTTTTCTTGTAAAGATAAAACAAAGCATGGAAAAGGATAATGTAAAAGATTATAGGATGAGGCAAGGGATAAGGGATAAGAGAATGAAGGAGGTGGCAAAGGATGGCAAGAGGTGGCAAGGGATAGGAGAAGGATGGAAAATGAAAACATATCATCTTCTCGTTTACCATTTGTCTTGTCCAATGAGTAAATGGGATTGCCTGAGGCTACTTTAGAATTTTTGGGAGACATTGAGCAGAGCGTTTGAACAAAAATAAGCCAAGATTGCAAAGCTTAGATTATTGGCTACAATTTTGGCACAAAAACATAGGATTTAGAGTTGAGATGAAGAAGTTACAAGCAATTGAAATTAGGGTGTGATTTGGAGACGCATTGATACTCTTTAGAACATCCTAGGAGTTTTAGTGGGGCTTCTGGAGATTGGGAGGAACGGTTGAAAAAGTGTTTTTAAGATCTAGATACTACACAAAAGAATTGAAGAATTTGGAGTTTTATAAAGGATTTGTTTGGAGTTGAACAGAGTACATATATTTTCTAAGCTTGAATGTACATCTCTTTGATGCTGGTGATGGTTATGGCCATATCTTTGGCTTCTAGACGAGTTTTGGCTAAGATTTTCCAAGAAGGTGGTCTGTTATGCTGACCAGCTATATCTCAAATTTTGTGGCGTTAGGAGATTAAGTTTGGGAGTAATGAAGACTTTGGTATGCAGATATTTGTATACAAGGCTTAATAAAGGCTAAAGGTATTGTTGTGATATCTGAAGATATGTGAGGTATTTACTGCTGAGATTTTGTGTGTTAGTTACTATTTGTACATAAGTTCTACTGGTGAAATTCAGATCCATTTAGACGGTTGGATTGTGAGATACAAGCTCTTAGGATTCATGTTAGTTTCCCTTCCAAAGGCTTGTGAATTTTACATAGTTTTCTTAGATACTTGGGCTTCTTTGTTCTATAAAGACTTGTGTATTGAAATGATTGTCTCTTTAATATATATATATTTGGAGTTTACTTATCAAGAATTTGATTGAGTAAAGGTGGCAACCAAATATCTAGTATTTTCTTAGGACACAAACTCACTACCACGACAATGTTTTTCCATGTTATCATATCTTTCTAAATTTTTGTAAATTGTAAAAAAAATAATAAATCCAATAATTTTTTCTCCTCCCGGCTATGTCCAATACTTCTTTGAAACCAACTTGTACATTCATTAGAAGTGCTATCCGGTCTACTAGATTTAGGCCATGTCCATTCTTTTTGACTACCCTGATGAAAAGTGTTCAGTTTTTGGTGTTGGTGGTCAATCAACGCTACCTTGCCAGAAAGTCCCTTGTGACTCCGCCTAGTAGCGAATCGGAGACAGCTCGACGTCCCTAGCCGTGGACGCTGGTGCTTGATGAGGCTCTCCTCTTGTCCACTTTCCACCCCATCCGCCTAGTTTGTAGACGGATAGGGATGTCCATATAGGGTTGATTAGCTTTTTAAAGTCAGATTGACTATGGCTGATGGAGAAGGTACCAGTGTAATGATAACATTCTTCAAAATCTATTACCCTTATAGATTTGACCATTTTCCATAGCCAACTTGGCGTTAAAGGTTTAATATGGAAAAACAACCATGTGACATTTGACCCTATTGTGTACAACCGACCTTTATTTTAGGGCAAACATTAACTAGATTGTCTTTCGAGGTTACAAAACAAAAGACATGTACTTCTGAGCTACAATTTAGCTCTAAAATCTAAACCAAGTGATGTAAAACCCTCCTTCATCTTAGGGTAGAAATGTAGGTTACTAAAACAAAAGAATTTACTTATGAACAACATTTTAGACCTAAATGAAAGGGCTAGTGAGTCAAGCCCTCTCACTTCACCTCGCTAGCAAATTCTATGCAAGCTAAAGCTCCTTTGTAGTACCCTAAAAGTTGACCGGTGGTTCCCCCACACCTTTCCCAAACCAAGTCAGGATGTGCATGTCGTCCCAGGTACTAACATAAGAGCATCTCCAACAGTCTCCAAACATGTCATTGCAACAGTAAACATGCCGTGAAAGTGCCAAAAAAGCTGAAAATGGTTCCCCAACAACATCACTCCAAAAGTCGGAAAGCACCATGTGTCATTGCAAAAGTAGAATGGCACGCCACATGCAAGGTCATACACTCGACATTTCTAAATCTCATTGTATCACCTTTCCACCTATTTTTGGTTTGCATAGCCCGAGGCGGAATTCCCTGTGCCACATCGAACGCTTTGGTTAGCCGTGGTCAAGGATCTGATGTGTACCGAGGGCAGTATAGCCATTCGGATGGGGCGATACCGAGCATCTGACCCGACACTTTGGTTGCGGCCTAAATATGGCCTCTTCAAATCTCTCTTCCCAGGTCACTTTGAGCACCATTGCTAGCGATGCCCTAAGAGCATCTCCACCGGGGCATGCGACCTCGCCAGATGCCCTAGAATGGCATGCAAAGTTCACAAATTTCCCGCACCGCGGGGCCCGGAACATCATCCTGGTCCACCGGGCTAGCGCCAGCGAGGGTCACAAACACCAAATACTATCCATTTCTCGTGCGTACACCACAATCTGCCTTTCCAATTTGACCAGTGAAGGCCTTCCACGTAGTAATGACTAGACTTGCTCTTCTCTGGCGAGGACAAGACACGCTCCCCTCTTCATGGAAAAGTTGTATCCCGGCCCACCATGCCCATTTCCAGTTGTAGGTGGGCAATTTGTCCCAAAAGACTTGCTCCGTGCCACGCTCCACCCGACCTAGCATGGTTGGATTGACGTCAGGGGTGGAGATGCTCTAAGACCCTAAGATTTCAGGTAACATACGGGGTCACCCTCCTGAACCTTCAGAAAAACTCTAATGGGTATCATATCATACTGGCTGATGCTGCTAACATCTTTTCCCTTCATCAGTATAGAAAAATATGGCAAGAGTACCAGTGAGGCAAATTCTACTTCCTACTTTGTTACTTCTCCTGTTCGTTCGGGTGAAATACCAAAAGTGAAAAATGATGGGCAGAAAACATGTCCTTTGGATGATTTGCAACGTATGCACCACACAAACGTGTGTTCGTGATATGTACAATCATTGTGCAAATTGTGCATTCATCATGCGTAGAAGAATATTTGGCTGGATGAAGACTAACAATCAGGGGAACAGTTCCGATATATAAATTTTTAGTTTACTTTCCGGACTATGATGTTGCTCCTCGAGGTCGGTAGTACTCACACAGCTTAGGTTTTCGACGTATGGAAGGGACGCGATGAGGAGAAAGAAGAACTAGATCAAGTACGGCTTATCCTTACAGACGGCCGCAATCTGCAGCGCGCATTGTTGACACATGAGGCGCCAAACACAACACTCGAGAACATCAACCGTGGTTCCGCGCGTATACACTTAGTATCCGGCAGTGAACGATTGGGAATTTAAGAAATAAGGTAGATAGCTTCTTCATTAATGGTTTTCTCTAGCTTGTTGGCCTGCCTACCTTCATGAGAGGCTAAAGAGAGGATTAGCGGTACTCATGCACAACGCCAGGAGAAAATGAAGTGTCATGTACACTATGCATCAATCTTTAGTAAGGTACTTGTCACTCTGGTTCTAACTTGTTTTGAACCAGGTACACTTTCGCATCATCTTCTTGGCTGGCAGGCCTCATCAAGAGCATTGACATGGAAATTGTAGGCGAATCCCTTCCCATAGCTGAGCCCCGAAGATGTTTTCAGATTGGCGACGCTGAAACACATTCTAGCTGGCGAGAGCAAGACTGGGAGGACCCCTACCCTTGGGAATTTGAAGTGGACAAACATGTTCCTTTCTTCATCGGTGAAGCGGCTAAAGCAGGGCAAGCTTGACGGCGTTGATTGACCCGTTGAGTATCATGAATGTGTGCAATGGTAGAAACCTCCAACCAGAAACTCTTTTTCAGATTGATTGTTATCAGCTCATTGGAATTCGAAGAACAAGTGTTGAATCGTTGTAGAAATCACGTTACATTCCTGAACCACAGGATTAGCTGGATTTTGGCATGGTAATTCATTTGGACGTGGTGACTAGTTGGTGACTTCTTTTTTGGCATACAAGTGTTTCATTTTCCTTGAAGTAAATCAACAAGGTGGCTAACTATATATGTTGATCCACATGTCTTCTCTTTTCACTTGTGTATTCAAAGTGTATAGAGATCTTTGAGGTCATAAATCATAAGATTTCACATTTTTGGTTGTTTCACAACAAAGACTAGTAAGTTTACAAGCGTTCACAAGTCATAGCATTGAGTAGACAAGGTCAATTCCTTTTTGCGATTCACAGCAAAAAGCAGAGTTGGAGCCACTCTAGCACAATTCAATAAAGATGAACGCATGAATGATCATTCTCGATCACATTGACCACCTCTTCTTAGCATATGTGATGAGCATATGTGATGAGAGAATTGTTGTGAGGATGTTGATTGGGCCAAAAGTAGAAAATGCAATTGCTGGAAATTCTAAGTTGTCAAATATGGTGGTGGGAATATTATAGTGTGGAGGTGTAAAAGTTGGGCAAGAGTTGAAAATTTGTACCGTATTGATGATATCATGAATTCTCAAGTTTATCTTGTATATTTTAGTTCACAACTCTTGCATACAATAGCAAAATAGGATGTAGATGAAGCAAAAGCGATCTTTCAACATGATAATGACCCTAAGTATACAATTGGTCTTGTGCAACGACACTTTGAGTGGCACAAGTTTTGTGTGATGGAGTGGCTCTGACAATCTCCAAATCCAAAGCCTATCCCGCACTTGGTATGGTATGATGTAAATAGATGCTTAATCCTTTAATTAGTGCTTGAAAGGCCCAAACGTGGGTGAAAACGCACCGTCGCAATCAGTAGAGGAAACTTGTTGTCAAAACATTTTTCACGAGAAATGTAGTCCAGGTTACAATGATTCTAATGAGACCATTGCTGCAAAAATTGATGCAGGCTTTACCAACTACACTGATTTCCGTGAATTAGTGTAGCAGTGATATGTATCTAATGTGTACATGATATTCTGCATATCTATCGTACTCATAGAATCTCCTCGGTCTTGCGAGTCACGCTCGGCACTAAAGAGTTAACATTCGCTTATGGATCTCCAACAAGGAAAGATGAAAAGTGGAAGAAACTCCAAGTTGTTTGGTGTACCGTACGCTACGGTCAGTTTCGGCAGGCAAGTGCCGAAGCATTTTATTTTTTGGTCACATTGATTTGACACAATGGATATCATATATGTATTGCACAAGTATCACCTAGATCTTGCACGGGCGTCACCTTGGTATTACATAGGTATCGCCTAGCCAAATCTCTTGAATTTTCCAAAATTTTGGACAAGTCCCCATTTTGAATTAATTATGTACGAAACTGACCATAGCGTAGGGTAGTATCGAAGTACAATTTGTACACAAGCTCATTTGTACAATGTTAGAAAGGATAGATGATCTTCTTTAGCTAAGGGTGGAGATACACATTGGTGGACTTGGAGATGATCAATCATCTACCATACCCTAGGGTTGGATTTGGCAAAAAAAATATCTCTAAAAATTGTTGCCAAAATTTTTGGAAATAATATTTCAAAAACATCAATTTTTTAACACAGCCAAGAAAAAAATTGAAGAATGTTCTATTTTTTAATCTTTATCAAACTTCTGTACATAGAAATAATTAATTTTTCGGCACAGGGGTGCTGAATTCGACTCTTGGGCATGAACACGCAATTAAGCAATTATGCACTTAGCCAAGTGCATTGGTTGCTGGTAGAAAGTCGCAAGTTTGGTTTGCTCCTAACTTAAAAAAAATCAAAATTTGGCAAGAGTTTAGTTTGTTTTTTGTCACAAAATTTTGGTGTTTGTCGTGTTAAACATTGACATCTTCATGTTCATATAAGTGATATATTTTTAATATTTGCTACATTTTTTATGAAAATATATGATTTCTAATCTAGTTTGCAAATCCTGCTATAAAATTATAATCATGTACCCAAAGAGATTATAAATGTGTTTTGAGTTATCATAGGATTTTAGAGTATTGCACTACAAATACAATGTGTAAGAGATACAAAAATATATATGCAATTTCCTAAGACAGTATAAAGTACCTCACTGTATTTTATAATGCAAAAACATACATAATCAAGCAATTCCACACTATCGCTGAGAGATTCTAAAATCAAACATATCATATGGACCACCCAATATATAAATATATACCACCCACCGAACAATAGACACATCTTAAACCGCATTATACTAGCGTACTTGCCACCTAAACTATGTGCATGCTCTACTATAGTATATAGCTCCAGGGCTCAGAGCTCATTTTCTAGGGCAACGACTCCCTACACGTGTCCAATGGCGCTACCTACCATAGCGGACAATTCATGATCCTGCAGTGGACGATCTTCCACATCTTTGATGCTAATGGACGCACACTCAACATATCGGTAATTGCCAAGAACACCCTCCCGCGTATGTCATACGCTATTATCTTTGTAGAAAAAGGCATCTTCTGTATTGAAGGACATCTCTCCCTCTGAGGAGAAGGCCTTTTTGAAATGCAATGATGTCCTCGGATACGCTAGATCTTGGAACGGAAGGCAAACTTGGTCCGGTATCACTCTGAGCACCTCCGAACGTCTCATGTCTCTTCAATACTAGCTCTGATTGAGAAGACATCGAAGGCTGTAAAATCCTCCTCTGTACCGAAAAAAATTCTAGTGAGTCCAATTCTTCGCCCCAATCTCCAGCTTAGGACCATCAAATGTACGCCCCTCTCCCGCTAGTGCCCCCAAACTAACATCCACTGCACTGGTATCTTGCATCCTCTCTATAGGTGTTGCAGACGTCTCCCCTGAAGTATCTCCCACCGCCCGCTCCGTTGGTAGAATCCTCTCTCTTGGATGAGACCGATTCTCTTCATCTTCATCGTTCCGCTGATGGGGCTTGAATTGTCGCACGTGATGGGTCCCTCTCCCGTGATGCCTCATATCTAATATGTTCCTCGATAATCTTCTTAGCCTTCAGCACCATCTCCGGTGATAACGCTAAACATGCTAAGACGTTATTGTGTCTAGTAGTGAGCACTGCAAGAGAAATGTTTAACCAAAATGTCTGCAATGATTTGAGGAATTTCACTTGACCTGGATTTTGAAGAAGATTCAAAGGGATAGCTGCAAGAAGCAACTTTCTTGAAAGAAAAGCCTTCACCTCCGATTCACCTAGATCCAATGCGCAAGTTACGTATACCATATCTTCACGTCGAAGAGTAATTGCTTGGATTTTGCCAAAACTCTTCCCCAACGCCGATGTACGCATCCCAAGCTCAAAGGGATAATTTGTCACCTACAAAAAAACGCTCGACTCATCCACTTCCGCTATCCACCAGCCGTGGCTCTCCCAGATTCTGTCAATTTTTGGTGGTGCCATAACGCTACACTCAAAAAACCTGTATATCATTACAAAACGATAGTCACTATTAGTATGGAATAAGAATTTTTGAACCTCCACTCATTGCACAATTTTTTTGAATATGCTACATCCCTTGTCTACCTCTAAAAACTTTTGTATTACACAAGATCTAAATCCAATACCATTTTGTTAAGCATGTTATTAGTTCTTTGGTGAAATAGCATATTAATCCAAGTCAATTATTTTCACACATTGTCACACATTTTCGGCCAAGGTACCAAAAAGTCTTCTACCTTTCCACATAAAACTTTGAGATCTTCGTATGATTCACTTTTGATTTTTCCTACGGCATAACATGAAGTAAACCTTCTTATTGATTATTTGGATTCTCATTTAAAACAATATCAAGTTCACAAAAAAATATAACGTGAATTGAGAATTTTTTAGTCTCCACTTATTGCACAATTTTTTTGAATATGCTACACTCCTTTTCTACCTCTAAAAATTGGTGCATAAAGAACCAACAACGTGCTTAACATTATGGTAATTAATTAAGACCTTTTATAGTGCAAAAATTAGACACCAATTGAAGTCAAAGTCTGCTGATCCAGTAAACGCAGGGAAGAAAATGAGACTTTTCTGTACTTCATACATTATAATCTTTCAATCCGTGCGGTCAAACTTTATGAAATTTTGTGGGTATGTTATATAATAAGTCATAATTGAGATCCTACGGTTAAAACTACAAAAAAAAAACTTCATTTTTTCTTCCTTGCTAATTGCAAAAAAACAAGCATTTTTAACGATTTTTAGTTGAGATATTCTCAACATAATTTATGGACCAACGTACTTTGGGTATCAATAACAAGTGTATCACCAGTAGGGTATGACTTCCTAGGTACCACTACCCGGTTTCCATCCAAAGTATCAATTTAGGGTTTCGGATTAGGGTTTTTGAATTGCGGGTATCAATAAAGGATATTAATTCCTTTGCACCGTTGGGTAGTCCTACGAGGGGTGTGCGCGCGCACACCCCTAGCAGTAGTTGTGAGGGTGGTTGTGAGTGTGAGAGCCTAGGGTTTGGTGGAGGGAGACAATGGAGGTGTGGGAGAGAGGGGCTTGTGAGGGCAGAGTGTGGGGAGAGAAGAGTTGTGAGGGTGGACAATGGACGGGAGTTGAGAGGGAGGGGAGGGAAGTTGTGGGCGGCTAAGGTTTGGGAGAGATGGAGTTGGGAGTTCGGGGTTTGGGAGAGGGGTTTGAGAGAGGGATTCGGGAGAGCGCTCTCAGACCCTGCAAGCGCATGAAGGCAGGCAGCGCAGGGAGAGCGTAGCTTCGAGCTTCGCACAAGGAGATCGCAGCTTTACGCAGGGAGATTGCAACTTTGTTACATCGAGCCTTCTCCGCAGCTTCGCGCAGGGAGATCACAGCTACAGTGCACGATTTAGCTAAATTCCGAGGTCTACTACGGAGAACTCCGAGGTCTGCTACTGAATTCCGATGAAGAACTCCTCCGAGATCTGCTGCTGCTGTGCACGACGATGCGGTGTTCCCAAGTCTAGCCAAGCGGAGGTGAGCGGCGTGGGACAGCTGATGCTCACGGCTGACGTCCAAGTCGTAGTGGTAGAGCGCAAACAGGTTGATGATCTTGCCCACATACAACAGCTGCACGGGGAGCGCGGCGCTGTGCACAGCCACCGCAACGTTGCCCATGCTCATCAGCACCTAGTCCACCCCATCCGCGTACCCAAATAGCTTCACGAACAGCACGGTGGCTGCGTTGCACGACGATCATGTCTGCTGATGCTCCTTTCCTATCTCATGATTCTCTTTTGTCGTGACTGTTGATTCTCAAGTTCGGTGATCCCAGGTTCGAGATCAGGCGTGCACTGAACTGGGATCCCAGATTCGGTGCACGATGATTTGAGATCGGGCGCGAGAAAGGACGATTCGGACGTTCAGGCGTTGTTCTTCAGCTGAGGTGAAAGGATCGGAGGAGGACCGGAGGAGTTCTTCATCGTGATGTTCTTCAGCTGTGGTGTTTGCCGGTGTTCTTCATGAAGACCGCGGTGTTCTTTATCGCTGATGTTCTTCAGCTGCGATGTTCATCGCTGTTGTTCTTCACGAGAATCATCAATTTGTTGAGGCGATGTTGCGAAAGGAAAATCAGCAGAACAGGGCACTATTTGCTGAGGCGATGATGCGGTGTTTGTCGGCGCGAGAAAGGAGAGTTTGGATGCTCGTGCGCTTCTCTTTCCACCGCAGCTGTTCGAATGATCACTCGCTCCCAAGTGAGCGCTCAAGGATACTTCCTGCGCGCGCTCATGATCCGCCCCGGCACCTTCCTGCATTCCAGCCAGAACCTGTTCCCCGAGCTCGACCTTGCCCAGTTCAGGCGCAATGATCCTCATGTAAGCGTGTTCATCTCTCAGAATTATCAGCTGCTGATGCTCTCACAAATTGCCGTCCAAGATCTCGTCTAGATGTGGTAGATGGAGGAGCACCAGCAGTCGGGGGTGTGCGTGCGCACACCTCTAGTCTACGGAACTCCATGGGATCGTCTAGGATCTCATGGGAACGCGGCGGCTAGGGTTTTTTAGTTTAGGGTTTGGATTCCTAATGGCGGCAGCTAGGGTTTGAATCTGTAGCGGCTAGGGTTTGAATCTGGCGGCTAGGGTTCGGATCTGTGGCGGCTAGGGTTCGGATCTGTGGCGGCTAGGGTTTGGGTTTGTGAGCTGATTTGCTTACCTACACTCACAGCTTCAGTTGTAGTGGCTTTGATGTCACTCAGTAGTCTTCCATCATATATTAACACTCAATTTCTTTTGAATTTGACATTTCGAATGTATTATTTGGTGTCTTTTTGTGTGCTTCTAGATTGAAACTGCCTCACCTTACACTACTGTAACTTGTAACTATCATTTAACTTTGAGTTGCCTATTTCTAATTCAGCAATGAAACAAAGTTAGGGAAGCTTACCTTGTTCACAAAAGTTCCCTCTAAGCACAAATTTCCTCCTCCAGTCTGCACACCACACGCAAAGCCCACATAAATTAGTAAATGAAATTATAACTGACATGGCTTCAACATGTTTGCGAGAGAGCTCACCTTTGAAAGTAGGAAGAGAAGAGACCTCTAGGGTTTGTAAGGAAACCTTATATGCATGTTCAAACCTTGTGCCTCAAGCTGATTTGTCCAATTTTAACTTTTGACTTTTGACTTTGTTTTTTCTTCTGTATAAACTTTTTACATAGTTTATTAAATCTTTGGGCTAATAATATATAAAATGAAGATATTGATAGTTTTTATCACATGGTTTTAACAAATCACCATAAAAATTTTATGCACATTTTGCAGGTTTCTTGGAAGAGTAGATAAACATGTCCAACAACAAGAACGGAATGGTGATTTAACGTTGAACGCCATCAAACAATGATGTCTGTACCGCTAACACCTGCAATGTACTTTGAGGTAATCAATTATTTCTATACATATTTCAGATTGATTCTTGATTGATCTTCTATACTGTGTTGTTTGTAGAATAACCTTTATGTGGATGTACAATCCCTTTGTTTTTAATAGCGATTGTATCAAGTTTGAATAGTGTCAATAATAGTAAGTAATATTATTTGTTTTCGTATTGATAAACTACATTTGTTGTCTTTAGTGAAAATTTCTACATTAACCTAAGTCAATTCCACATACACATGGTCACACATTGTTAGGCAAGGTACAAACCAAACTTCTTCCTTTCCAAATAAAGCTTAAAGATCTTTATATTATTTTCATTTTATTTTCTCTATCAAAAGATGTGGTGTAAACCTTCTTATTGACCATTTGAATTCTCATTCTAAAACATGATGAGTTCATAAAAGAATAAAGCACAATTTGGTAAATTTTGAATCTCCACTCCTTGTACAATTGTTTTGACTATGCTACACCCTTTATCTACCTCTTAAAATTTGTACAAAAAAATAACATCAAAATTAACAGGATGGTAATGAACTTAAACATTATGTAGTGCAAAAACAAAATCTCCAACTACAGTCAAAGCTTGCTTATTAACACAACCTAGGAAAGAAAATTAACCGTGTTTTGTACTTCGAACACTATAATCTTTCAATCCGTGCGGTAAAAATTTCCGGAATTTTGTGAGGACGTGCTTAACTCCTAAGGTATTGTGATAGTTTCACATCAAAAACACTTCAAATTGATTGATTTTAGTGCAATGTATAAAGAAAGAAACAAAAATTGTTTATCTCTTCTTTTGACCGTACGATCTAAATGAAGACGTGGTAAATTACAGATTCACAAAATTTTATAAAGTTGATGTTAGTTCCTTACACACGAATTTTAGATGTAGAAGAGGGCGGTAGCATATTCAAAACAACTATGCAAGAAGTCGAGGTTCAGAAATTCCCAATTAACGTTTTATTTTGTTGTAAACTTCAGATATTTTAGATTGACAATCCAAATGGTCAATAGGAAGGTCCACACCACATATTGATGTGGAATAAATAAAGGGAAAAAAATACAAAGACCTCTAAGTTTTATGAGCAAAAGAAGAAGTTTTTTGGGACCTTGCCTAACAATGTGTTACCATGTGTGAGAATGTTTGACATAGGCTAATATGCTATTTTTCACTAAAGATAATAAGTTTTAGTACAATATGAAAGTAAAAAATATTACTTGCTAGTATTAAAATTCTCACATTCAATAGAATATCCTAGCAAATGTTTTTGAGGTGCCCGACGTGCCCAATTTTGCCAAATAAAATTGAAAAGCCAAGAATTTTTTCATGAAAATTGGATACGAGAAAAATTTCATCTCCCATTTTGATATTAGTAATGCCCATCTATAGGACATGTTTAATAGAAAAATGTTAGAAATTGACACCATAGGAGTCCAACTGATGTGGACTTGTTGAAAGAAATGATTAGTCTTATAGAACGAGGAACATCTCCTATGGATGCATTTGTTAGCGCCCGGCTGCTAGAGAATGTATGGGATTGGAAATTGTTCATAACTCCTCACTTACTGACATGCCATGATTCATTGGTGGGCATAACATTTCCGCACCACATGCGATTGTATATGGACAATCAAGAAGGGACTCGTGAGGTTCGAGTACAACACAAACATTATTGCAAAGATCCATGGGGACCGGAGGTAGGGATGAAAACTTTGAGGTTCCTGCCGAGTAGGGATGAACGACCATCGTTTGCGCAAGTATTTGCAGCGGACGAACGGGAGTTGAAGCGTTGGAGGACTTCATTGTATTTTAACAAAGGTGCATTCAAAGATTGCAGCATGAGGACAAGAATCGTGAAGCAAAAGTAGAGGCTGAAAGATTGAAACTCTATTTACCTGAATTTCCATACAAAGACCGTAGCAATGAGCATCGTTCCTCACCGTTTTGGCCTTCAGAGTTCTCCAACACCGGACCTACAGCGAGTGCATCTTTGGATGTAATGGATGGTGCAAGTGAAGAAAATCGCGAGATAAATGTCGTAGAGCAGGTAGTGGCGATGCTTCCAAATGCCGAGCCTCAAGGATACTTTGGTCTTCGTAGAGGAAGACCCTCTAATCAAGCACTGCGTAGGGCACAACGAACAGAGCGCAACTATGTTGAAGAACGAGCCGAAGAAGGAGCAATGTATGAAGGTAATCACGATCCATTTCCACCATTTAATCCACAATCTGATATCCATTGTGGACAATTTGTAGCCTTGAGTGTTGATCGAGTAGATATAGAAGGCGGTGTACCGTTCTATGTAGGGAAAGTGATTGAGGAAGGAAAAAACCGATGGAGACTTTAGATAAAAATTTGTTGGTATTGGCCCATCATCCAAAAGGGGGTTTGTTGACGGACATGGGTATGCAAATTGCATGGATTCATTCTGGGAGCCATCTGGATAGAGCCATCTGGGTAGAGCGGTATGCAAATTGCATGGATTCATTCTAGGAGCCATCTGGGTAGAGCCATAGGTGTGTAGAGAAAGATGCATGCGTTTTTTCACGAGTAGACATACCGGAAAGAACCATGTCCGTGGCCAGCGAGTGGAGAAAGCGCAATGTATTTTGAGTGCAGGTTGAAAGCAGGATTCGTATTCTTCAATCGGCAAAGGCTCACATACTACAATATATTGCAATGCAAACCGAAGCTATCGATGACGACCGTTTGCAAGCAGCCCTAAATTCTATAGAGTAGATAGTGTGCCTTTATGAGAGTATACTAGTTGTGTATGGTAATTGATATATAGTGTATGTGTAAGAGCAGTATATTCTAAGGATGATGTAAGAGGTTATGTCATTAATCCTATAGAGTAAAGGTATTTTTAATATTGGTGCTAAGTCCATTTGTAGAAGCATCTGTATTTAGTTTCTACCATTGTATGTATTATGTACTACGTAGAATATCTTTTAATCAACTGCCAACCTTTGCATCAAGTATGTTTTTTTGTAATTACGCCTGTTCGTATACTACAATCCTTCAAATCTATCTTTGAAATATTGTGAAACTATATTAAATAGACATTTATCTAGTATTAACAAGGGTCCACAAAAAATTAGTTGAAAATGCCAAAAAATCGCTTCCAATATTAACAACCATGATTGTATGTAATATTGTTGCAGAAGCTCAATTTTTTTTCCTTTGGAAAACATTGTTTTTCTTTGGAAAACATTTTTTTTTGCAATTTTGCCACTTTTGTTCGCAATGGCCGTCGTTATACCTAAGTGCACTTTTATTTGGCTAAGTGCATAATTGCTTAATTGCATGTTCATGGTACTATTTTCTAGCTTTCAAATTCATTGCATATAGTTTCTGCAAATTTTCTTTGTTGATTCAACAACAGTACTTGGTCATGAGTATTGCACACTTCTTTTGATTTCTTATTCCAATGTAATTTTGTTCAAATGCAATGCAACCCCATATTCTTCACAACAAAAGTGTTATCTATGTTAACCCTTAAACGACAAATCTTTCTATAGAAATTTTATAGAATCTTTGAATTTTAACACCCATATTTAGCTACCATTTACATTCTAATTATATCACATGATTTTTATTATACATTCAAAGAATTTTGAAAAAGAAAAATCATTAAAATGAATATCCATCATTAGAAAATCATGGTCAAAGTGAGTTGAAAAATGAAAAAACCAAGCCCCTCAGGCTGGCTCTGACGTTTAAGGGTTAAATGCCATTAATTGCCATTAGTGTGAAAGATATTATTCAATTTTCATTTGTTAAATGTAGGGTACAAATGTTTCCACTTTGACTGCAATTATCTTTCAATTCATACGATCACAAATCACAAAAAATTTATCACGTCATCTCATATACATTTAGAAGAAGATCCTACAACTATATCCTCAAAAAGTTCTTTAATCAATGGACTAAAGATTCATCTAAGTTGCCTTGGTCCTTCAGGGGTAAATTAGTTTAGACAATCATGATCGCAAGGAGCTCCGTGACTTCAACATCATTTGTACACATAATTTCATTTATACCAAAATTGTTTCTAATAACAAGGATGTTCGTTTATGTCCATTTTTCTATAACCAACCGAAACCCATACCCAACGCTTATCAAATTGGGGTATTTCCAACCCACTTCCATCCCATTACCACCCATTCACCCATCCAAACAGATATTCACTATTAGTCACAACCCCTTCCTTTTGGTTAGCGCTCAGTGGCATAAACATGGCAGCACACTTTGGAAATTCATAACTAATTCACATGTCATCGGAAAAATGTGAAATCACGTGGGTTGAAATTGCAATTCTACTGGCTATCACTGAAAAATGAATGTAACATTAATCCTCCTCTCCATATATGCTTAAGCTCTCGGTTATAGGAGGGTTCACCTCATGTGTGTTGAGAAGGCAAGTCCAGATTCTAGAATGGAACTAACGTTGAAAATGATGATTTTGTAAAGATACAATTTGTTTAATCTACGTGGCCCCATCGTTGCCTAGCTAGTACCTGTTTCATCAGGGACAGGCATCCCTTTGGTTTCATGAAAGGTATGTCGGTAAGCACTGCTCACGAAACAACAACAGTCCATCGTTGGTGACCGCCTCCGATCTTGACAAGGAATTCTTCAAGGATGTGCTCTGGCTGCTCAACTAGATGTTGATCTACAGACAACCGTTCTGGGAATCTCAGTCACTCTCGACCAGACTGGTAAGGAATCTGGTCAGTGAAGAAATCACTCTTTCCTCCTTTGATTGCTACCATGGATCCGATTTCCGAAGCTGGGCTTTGGTTCCTGCATCAAATGA
Source organism: Bryoerythrophyllum caledonicum (assembly GCA_963971425.1). Classification (NCBI taxonomy): domain Eukaryota; kingdom Viridiplantae; phylum Streptophyta; class Bryopsida; order Pottiales; family Pottiaceae; genus Bryoerythrophyllum; species Bryoerythrophyllum caledonicum. Next base: position 12,077,131 of record OZ020519.1, read on the forward strand.
CGGAGAATGGCTTCCAACTTGAGAACATGTGGTTCAGTAGGCAGAGCTATGCTCTAGTCTCAGGAACAGAAAACGAAACAGCTACTGTTGTGATCCTTTACCCTCAAGCTCGTAACGTCAAAAAGGATGTGAAGCTATGAGATGGGATGTACCTTGAGAACGTCGATTCACAAATGCTAATCCCTTGTCGAAGATGAGCACTCTTCCTTGATGTTGGCATTTGCACCGAAGTCGCTCAAAGGTCGAGTTTTCTGCAGAAGCGCCACTTCAAACGGTTACAATTTTGACACATCCAGGATAAAAAAAACACAGAGCAATGAGTTAAAACACAGTGAAAGAGTGATAGAATGTCGTACCAGATCTGGCCGGAGGCATGTGGATGGACGCAGCGCAATGATGAATGTGGGTCGGCACGGAGTCCTCATCTAGGTTATCCTACCAATGGAAACTAGGAGCTATCATGTCTATGTAAGTCCTAAAACTCGGTTAAGAGATAAAAAGATATTTTTGTTAGTAAGCTTGCAGCAGGACAGGAGCCGTGACAGAGAGGAATCTCTGGCCTACTGAACTCCATGCCTCCACTGAATGCAGTACTACTACATAAGGGTAGCCTCTATCTGAAATAATGGAATCGGGTTCAACAAGGGGGTGCTCTGGTCAATTTTTGTCTACAACCAGAAACCAGCAACTCCTTTCATTGCAGTGAAAGGGTCGTATAATGAATATTTGACAAAGCTACAAACTCAAAGGGTATGAATACAAATTGGATGGAATGCCACTAAATGTACAAGTTGCAATTGCCTACCTAGAACTGCCAACCCAGATACTCGTCCGACGACTCTTTGGTCGTGGTGTACTCCTCCATCAGGACCGTGTTCTGCTTCAGTTCCTGCTCCAGGCCGCAGATGTAGTTCAGTCCCACGAGGAGCTCTGTGATGGCGGCCTCCGTCTTCCCCAAGTCGGCGAAGTAGAGCGTCTGCAGGAGCAGGCAGTTGGTGCGCGACACCACTTGCTGCTGCTCGAAGTTGTGCTCCGACTGCCACCTGATCATATTGTGCGCCAGGGGCGCCAGCCAGCTCAGAATCCGCTCCAGCGCGTCCTTCCAATCTGCAGCAATCATGGAGTCATACTTCCCAAACTCACACGCTCTCATGCCGGCGCGTAACCTCGACCGGAGCGCCACGCGCACGCTCTTGGGCAGCATCCGGTAGAGGTCGTCCCTGGCGTCTTGCGCTATCAAGTGAGGGTACCGGATCATCTTCTCCAGGATGATGATCACATTCGCGTAGTGGAGCGCCAGCGCTGCTCCTCCCAACGTCGACCACGGCGCCATCCGATGCCTGCTCTTCGGGTCACAAAGCTCCCGGATGTTCTGCCTATCCTGCTTGATGAGCGGCGACTCCATCTGCCCGGGTTTGATGCTGTGACGCGTCACGTAGAGGAGCGCGGAGGTGAACTCTTCAGTGGTTTCCGCTTGCAGGATGGCGTTCAAGGAGCGCTCCGTGAACACCTTGGGAGGCTCCGGTCCTGGACTCGACTGGGGTCTGCTAGGAAGACTACTGATGGAGTTACGTCTCGGAACGAGAGGAGGAGAGGAGGCAGGGCGATACTCACAGACGGCTCTGGCGGACTGGGCAGCGAGTTCATTGATGCCTAACGCGCGCTCGGATTCATGAGGCGGAGTGGTCGAGCCCAGAGAAGTTAACGACCTCGACACAGCCTCCAAGCTGAAAGAAGAGAGGTTGTTGAGAGAAGAGGTGGAGTGGTGACCCAAGCTCTGAGGGTAGGAGAATCTCGGACTCGACGACGTCGCCGTCTGGCTTGAGGATCGGTTCGGTCGTGCGGACTCCCCGTTCTGATTCGCAAAGACGTGCGACAATCCCAGCATGGGCGACCCGAACACGCTGATAATCCTGCCGTGGATGGTGCACACCGTCTGCGCCAGGAGCTTCACGATCTTATCATACGTATGGTTCCACAGGGAGAGATCCCGCATGTACTTGATTTCCTGCCGCTGCCACATCGCCTTCTGCTCCAACGCGCTCAGGCTCTCCCCGTTCGGAATTTCCTCCTCTTCCTGGAGGCGCGTTACAGCCTGCTCTATGTCTGCCAGCGCCTCCAGCTCATGGTACAGAGTGGCCGTCGAGGCGATGTAGCGCTCCATCTTCTTCATCTTCGCTTCCATCTCCTTATGCGGGAGCTCCAAAGCGCGCAGGTTTATGTCCTGTCGCAAGAGGTCATTGTAGATGTGTTCGAAAGCTTGCAACGCCGGCTCCTGGCACTTCTGACCGAGGCGGGCGACGGCACCTGCTACCGCCGTCAGGTCTTGCAGCTTCTCCATGCACGCCAGGGATAACAGGACCGCTTCGTTGTCGGAGACGAGGTTCAGCACGCCTTCCCCTTTGATGATCTCTGTGCGGAGGCGGAGAATCTCCTGGTCGCTGAGGGATTGCCACAGCTGCATGCTCTTTGACATGACATTTGCTACCTCGAATGCAAGAATACCAATCCTTACTTTCTCGCCTTTGTTGCCCTTCCTCTTTGAGTCTGGGGCAAGCTTCCCGGCCGCTGCTTTGATGGTGCTAACCTGGGCCCCCATAGCCCCCCTGCTTTTACGTCACCCGCAGTTTAGGTTCTGGAGCGGACGTTATTTCCAAACCCTGTGGGGAGTGAAAACCAACTTCCGCCTGCCCCTGGACATGCCCAACGCCTTTATCCTATCACAAGAGCACAACGCCTCGGAATCTGTCGCGAAACTCTGAAGTAGGAGCGCACGAGATCTAGCTCAGAACCAATCCCAAAGCGGATCAATCATTCATGAAACAATCTAGCTAGATAGTATAAAAAAAAACCTAAGCAGATAGAGAAACGATTCCTTCAAGGCATTACTGATTCCTGAAAGGTTACCTGTTGCTCATGATCTTCCTTCTCATCAGCGCCTCCAATCGATGAATCCTTCCTCCGCAAAAAATGATACTAATTTCCCCTAAACCACCAAAACCCCAGTTGAGATTCTGACCAAAGTGACAAGAGCATAGGACGTGACACACAAGATCTCCTGGAGTAGTGAAGGAACAAGGCTACATTCAGGAACTAGATTCCGACCTGCATTGCAACGAGTGTGCACGAGAAGACGAAAAGCACAAACACACGTTACACACAATAGTCCTACTGGTTGCACGAGTTCATCGGTTGCCTCTAAAGAGGCACACATTACGGATTCTGACCACATTTGCAGCGTCTAGCAAAATTGCTGTGTCTAAGGCATCACATCAGCAGTGACGAGCGGGTAATCTACAACAAGTAGCAACCGAACACCCCACCCACAACCGACCGGCATTGGAAGATTCACAACTGAAGGCTGATCTCCATCAGCTCAGATCAAAGACGACGCAGATGGCTGCTCCTCCACTCTCACATCCTAAAAAACCCTCCCGACTCAAATGCCAGGAACCCCCAGCTGCTTCAACAACCACAAAAGATACAGAGAGAAACAATACCGCTTGAAACCCTAACACCTCAAATCCTCGCCGCATCTTCTCTAGATCTAAACTGATCGCCGTAAATGGCTGGTAGTGGGGGGCGAGAGGAAGAGCCACCGCGCATTCCAGCTCCCGCGAATCCGAGCGGGAAGACGCAGCAGGGAAGGCGAGCCGTGGAGAGGGAAATCGGGAGTGGCGGATTCAGGCGGTGGTGCAAATGGTGCTAATGGGGCGTCGCGAGATGCATCCGGGTCAGCAGCCGAGGCAACGAAGCAACGCCGGGCCTGTCGACGCGACGCAATTGGCGTGGTGGCTATGGCGTCGAAAGTTCGGGGGGATTTTTGGGGGAAACGAAACGAAGGAGAAAAGCGAACGACGACTTCTCTCTTCCTTCTCCTCTCCTTCTTCTTCTTCTTCGTCTTCTACTGTGCAAGTGGATTTTCTTCTCTCGCTCTCGCTCTTCTCTCTTGCTCTCTTTGTGGGTGTCCCACCCGAGGCCGCGGAATTAGGGTCCGCGGCATTAGGTCCCACGGGATTTGGTCCGCGGTATCAGGGTCCGCGGTATTAGGGGTCGTGGTATTAGGGTCCACGGTAGTAGGTCCCATGAGGATTAGGTCCGCGGTATTAGGGGTCGCGGTTTTGGGGGCGCGGTATTAGGCGCACTATTTTGCCTTGAGTGGTTTTGCATGCCTAATTACGTCACACTACACTAAACATCGCATTTAGTGTCGTCTACACTAAATACGAACCCTTACACTAAATGTAAGAATTACAATTAGTGTAATGACACAACATTACACTAAATGTGAAACATTACACTATATGTGAATGGCAGAAAAAATAGGTGTTCTTTTCTTTTTACTTGTGCACAATTAGTGTATGAAAAAGCTTGCCGCAGTGAATAAATTCACTATTAGTGTATGAAAAAGCTTGCCACAGCTAACACTAATTGTGTACTTGTTCGCAAATAGTGTAGTAGGGTAATTACACTATTTATGTGACTACACTTAATGCAATGTTTAGTGTAGTATATTGACCTGTTGTCCTCAACGAGGCAAGGGCAACCCTTAGTATGTGGAGGGCCGTTTACATGTACACATTTTTACTCTTTAACTTATTTTTTATAAATGTATTCAAATTTAGCAGGATGTGCACCTTTGGATTTAATGTCTTCGTTTGGAGGTCATTTCAATATGTGAACCTTCAGATACGACAACATACATGTAGAATACATGTCCATTTTTGCAACTTCTCAATCATGTATCATTGTAGGTGAACTGCGCCTCTTGTATGCTAAAAATGTTAGAAATTCCATGACATGGAAATCCTTAGAGACACTGCAGACTCTGACTCATATTCAAAGCCAAAATCGGATTGAAAAAACTGAAGAGTTGCAAAAAGATATTGAAAATTTCTACCACAGGATAGTGCCACATAAACACCCTTGATGAACACAACCAACATTGTGTCACATTCTCAAGCTCCAATGTGCCCGTCTCCAATTATTATAGAGATGTATTTGTCTACGCTTGACCCTTTAGTACCTAAGAGGCTTTGGCAAGGTTGTTTTTTGTGGTTTTTCCTCTTGTAACTCGTTTTGCAATACTCTATTGTCTCTCGCGTGCTTTGGATGCATTTCGAGCTCCTCATTAGCTTTCCAACATATCATTCCAATCTCTAATCCATGCAGGCATTAACAAACTACGGTGATTTCTATGAAGTGGAGTCGTAGATTTTTGTGCTAAGATGTATCCATTGTGTAGATGATGTTTTGCCTATTCTACTACACTCATAGATTGTCTCTGACTCCCGTGGTCCACGTAGGCGCTAAAGGGTTTATTAGATCAATGGAAGAACTTGGGGGTAGATTCTTAATAAGTCTTAATTTTTTAACGATGAGAGACCCATAGGTGGTCACTTCGGGAGTAATTTGCAAATTGGTGGACCGATACTTCATCTTCGTTTGATCTGTGGCCTGATTTAATCCTTTGGTGCTGAGCATGACAAATTGGGAGACCTAGGAGATTCTATGACTGTGATAGATTGTGCAAAACATCATGTGCACATCGGATACATATCACTACAACACTAATTCTTGGGAAATCACTTTTGTGGAGGTTGTAGCAGCCAAATTTGGCATTTGAGGTTTGCATGTGATCCCAAATTTTAGGGCGCACCTCCGTTCCGAAATAGGCAAAGCCCATAAGTGGATAGATTCACATGTGTTTTTTCAAAATAGTGTCTAGAGACCGTGTTTGGGCCTCCTCAACACTACATGTTTTAGTTCCTTGGATCCTTAGGCTTCCAAAGAATGCGGTGAGAATGTGTGTCGAAGTTTGACAGGTAAACTATATTGATGTTTGTAGTGACCAGTTGCAGTAAAATGTAGCCACTCGTGGCATCTCCCAGGTTGCAGGTGTTGTCCTTAAAGGGTTAAAGGTCCAAGAAGCCACATTTGGATTGCGTCATGATGCTCTCTGTGTATTTGATATACAAGGTGTAAAAATTGATGTATACAATAGTTACAAAAAAATTGTATTTTGTTGAGTCCAATCCAATGACACATGACATTTCAAATTTAGATCACTATTGCACCTACTTCATGTTTGAGAAGTTCCAAAGTGGTCATGTATTCTACATGTGTGGTGTCATACTTGAACATGATACAGTTCAAATTCATTGAAATTACCTCTAAATGAAAAATGTTAGTTGAAGGCTTTTCAATCAAAAGCTCTAAGTCTTGCTATTTCAATACATTTTTTGTATTCTAAGAGTAAAATAGGTGACCGTTTATTTGGTCCCCACATGTGTCTCAGAGTTAACTTTGGAAGAGCTTCGAGGTCTCTATATTCAAGTTTGAAGTAGTAATAAGGTAAAACCACTTATAACCGAGAACTTAAGTTTTGAAGAGCTTGGTGGAAAAAAAATAATACATATTTTTTCATTGATAGCAAATTGAATAACAATTTTAACCCAAGTGATTTCATACTTTTCCAATGAAATGTGAATTAGTTATGAAATTTCAAAATATATTGTGGTGTTTAGCGAGTGGCCGCCAATAAGTACCTTCCGTAAGCGTTGACAAAAAATAAGGGGTCTTGAGTTATATCAAACCCCCATTTGAAACTAAATGGATGGTATTGGAGTGGAAGTGGGTTGGATATACCCCAATTTTACAAGTGTCCGTTACCAATTTTGGTTACTTACCAAGGAGGATACCTTAGATATGGAAGAGCTTGGTGGTCAATACTAATTAAGTTTGGAAGATGTTGACGTTTTTTAAACTCAAGCTAGAAGTAGTATTAGCCACCCTTAAGAGTGAAAAAGGAGAAGTCTTGTTGTACTAAGATTCCTACGTGACTTTCTATTCTTTGGTTTAATTGTAAAAATTAAAAGCTATTTAAGCTTGATTTCAATATTTAGAAAGAGAAAAGAAATTTAAATTTTTGGTATTTTAAAGTAACTTTATCAATGAAATTAATGTTAGGGGAGTTTCTTCATTATTGAAATCACCATTGAGTATCAAGAGCCATTAATTTCTTTGTAGTGGGCCATGCGCATCAATACATGTAGACTAATTCTTCTCTTTCACAACCATCTTGCTTTGTTTTCATCAGCATCTTGCACTTTGGTTTTAATGGTTATAATAAAATACAAGATTTAGTTCTATTCTTATTCGATGGAAGGTCCACCCAACATGGATTCCAAAAACATTATATAATGGCTTACTGAATACCAACACTTTTAAAAAAAAATTCAAGCATTGCCTAATGTATACATTCAAAATAAGGCAATTGAAGACATTTCATAAGATGTAACAAGTCTGCTTAAGATTCTATTCTAAACATTCAATGAAAAAAATTTGGATGACTATTTCTTTTGAATGAAAACATAACATGCGCTATGACAGATAACTTGACATTATGTACTTCACATAATAGACATGTGAACAATTTAACGACTAAATCTTAATCCCTAAGCATTCATGAATATAAAACAATACAAATTTGTTGTAATTTGTTGAATTTCAATAGATTGTCGTGAACCATATTGCCTTTCAATTAGAGTATTCAGTTATGTATACATTTTTCTATTTTTATTTGTGGAGGCTTGAATACCTATTTAGTTTATATGCGTAGGCTCCTAGGATATAAGGAAAAGGAAGATGAATTTTGGTAGCCAAAAGAGACTTGTATAAATAGAGTGTCTATATGCTCCACTTCTAAGCCTATGTGTTTAAAGAGAATAGTTTATCATATAGAAATATTGTTACTTTTTGTAAGTAGGTTAACTTTAGCTTATTGACAAGATACAATTAAATTAGCAGCTTGATACATCTCTTCATCACTAGCTTGTCATACATATTGTTGGAATTAAATATACTGTTGTGATTTATTATATTTTTTCATTTTAAAAAGGTATGTGACTTGTAAAAAACTGTTGTAGTGTAAACGGGGATTTAAAAGCGTAGTTATATTTTTGGCAATATACATCTTGGGAATTCCTACAATTTAAAGCTAAATATATCTTAATTGATAAAAGATGTAGCAACAATTAATGGCAATCTTTGTTTAGAAAAAATGAGTTCTTTTAGGGGTGGGGTGGATGGATGTATAATACTTTTACTAGTATTATAAAACATTTGAACTCAACAAACCTCATCTATCTTTTACAAAGGTGTATATAGAGTGTAGTTAAGTTGTTTTTTCCATGGTAGATAATTTTCTTCTATAAATGAAGAAAAATAACAATTTTATGTAATCCATTTGTCATAGTTTTTCTTTTTCCATTTCATGTTCTTTCCCACTATTATTTTTGGATGTAGGTACAAGTTCTAATGAATATTGCCATAGTAGCAAGTGAATCGGTTCTTACTTCTATTTAAATTATACTCTGTAATGAGAATACTTCAATTTAAGCATCAATTATGCATGTGCTCTATAATTACTTTGACCCGTAGAATAATCATCAAAAGCAAGGTTAGTGATAATTCAATTAGACAATTGAATCATTTGTTAAGTCACCCAAAGTTTGAATTAAATACCCCCTTCTTTTTGATACAATGATATTTTTTTCTCGCTCTTTATACGTAATGGTTAGCTCAATAGAAGAGCTTGGTGGTGTCTCAACTAAAATCGTGATCATTTATGGAAAAGCTTGGTGTTAATAGCAAAAATGAAGGTCTCGTTCAAGAAAGCCACTTAAGAACCAATTTAAATGTGTAAAATCTATAAATGTTTTTATTGCAATTTATAAGATTATAAAAATACAATAGACTATGAAATGTAGTTTTGTAATATGAAATGAGTTTTATTATTTCTTGAAATGTAGATTTGAAATTTTAGACAACATCTAATATAATTCATGGTACATCTAGAACCAGCTACTTATTAAAAAAACAAACTTAAGTTTCACAAGCAACTTTGACAAGTCTAGTACATTCAATTCCCAAATTGTATAAAAATATGAGAATTGAATCAAAACTTCTCATCTCTTCTCCTACACTACATGACCTCTATAAGTTAATCTACAACTAGTAACTTGGTTGCACACACGCAAATTTCCCATTCACTCTTCACACACTTATTCACAAATTAATTTACATTCCTTGTACACATGGACGGCTTCATGTAGAGTAGTTTTGGCCGGCTAAATGTCCAATCACTTGTTGACATTTGGGATTATGATGACTTTGATCAACATTAACTTATTTCACTTGTTAAAAAAATTGAATAAACTTAATATTCTAATTAATATTATAAGTATTGAAAGTATAAAAATTCAATAAAAATTCTATGTTTATTTCAATTTTAACTCTATTGTCTTTAAAAGTTTGAAGAATCTTTTGCCAAATTTTTCAAAAGAATGATATTAAAAAATTAAAAGCTTTAACATGTAAATTTGGCAAGAATTTTAAGAAATGTCATGATGAAATTTTATGCTCTTTATTAATATTTTATCCAATAATAAAAATTAATGAGGCCCTGAAGCCATGATAGTTTTAAAATTGAATTTTAATACAAGTTGATATAACTTTAAGCAGCTACATCACTAGAGTTTAAATATAAATTGTGATTCAAAACAATATTACATTTGGAGCTTCATTCATTTTGAAGTGGAATTTTTTAATTTAATGTTCAGTTTATTTTTTTAAATTCTCTATGATCTATTTAAAAGTTAAATACTCATGCATGCCATGGCCTTCACGTTTTTATTTGCAATTCAATTGCTACAATTTAGAGTCTGTACAAATTCAAACACTTGAATTTCTTATGTCATTCTCTCCAAACAACTTTTGAAGCACAACATGGTAGAATTTGACTTGAAAATAGATAAGTTTTTCAAATTCTCATCACAACTTTTTCGTTGTTTGTTTAGTTTAATTTCATAGTTGCCATTCAATCCGGTTGTTGTTTTGCAGAGCGAGCCGTGTTCACCGTCGAGTTCAATTCTGCCGCTGTGCCTTCACCTCGGCCCCTCTTTTTGTGATTAACTTTAGTTAAAGATGACTTGCACTATTAGAAAATAGAGCCTATGGAACAACTCAATTATGCCTAGATGCATCACCATCACAACAAAGAATGTTTGTCAAGCTAATGAATGTTATGCATTGGTGTATGGCTTGATTGCTATCTTGAAGAGAAGAGTAGAGGACATGTACCTTATACCTATGCAATATCTTGTGTAAGGGGGAAGATGCTTGCACATGCTGACGACTTCTCCATACAAGCCTACAAGAGTGAGAATGGATACAATGAATGTTGTACATGGTGGTAAAGGCAGGGGCGTTTCAAACTATGGACCAAGATCAAGAGGCAAAGCAAGTTTAGCAATTTGGTTGGTCTAGAGCTCAAACTTGGTCCTCGAGCTTCAAACTACAAAGGACCAAAAGCCGACAATGCCAAATATACCTATATGATAACAATTTTTTATTATTTTGGCGCCAAGAATTTGGCCTCTCGGGAAAATTTTGGATCAAGCAATAATACAAACTCAAACTTTTGTGAGGTGCCAAATTTTATTCTATTTGGAAGTATTCAAACTTTGACAAGATCTTAGTGGTTAGATTGAAATGGCTATTCTGCTTACCTCAAATTTTTACCTGATTTTTGAAATATGGATATTTACTAAGTTTTTTACATGTATTCTTTCACTTGGATTTTTTATCTATACTTTCTAGGTTTAATTTTAAGTTCAGTTTTGAGCTAAAATTTACTTGGATTTTACCTAAATTTATTCATCTATATAACCAAAATTTACCTTGGCTTTTGTCCTCCAAGCCCCACACATTTCCCTAAGGAGTGTGCATTAAGCTTTGTCGTTGTAGAAATTGGAACTCTAGTCTCTCCCATATACTCAATGGCTCAATCTTGCATTATCAACTTTCTTACCTATTCTCCTCTGGAGACAAAAATCTCATTCATTGTTGTTTTGTAACAATTACAGTATTGGTATTGGTACTAGAATTATTTGAGTAATGTGCAGTTGAGCAATTTTCTTGATGTTTTTTTTGCCAAAAATGTGTTTTCTTGTAGGCTCCATGACTAGAGAAAGTGAGAGAGATTGTTTAAGAAAATGGAGACCTCCAAATGCTGTAAAGTGACTTGGAATTTATCAAGTGGTGTGGATCACGGCCCCTCAACTTTATCCTTCGGACTTCACACTACAAAGACCCAAACTCCACAAATTGCAAAATATAATGTTCTAAAAAAACTTTCAAACTTGGCCTCTTGGCATAATTTGGTCTTCGATGCAGTTTTGTCCTTGGTCCACATGTCAACACAGCTTAATCTCCTGAATCCTTCCACATGGGCATGTCCTTTTGTCAACTTCAAAGTCCTCCCGGGCTCAGTCTTTTATGCGACTTGGGATGCATGTTCCGTGCAAACATCGAGGTGAAAATGAAATGTGTGGCATAAAATATGTGTACGCCATAGGAATGAAAGAAGCGTGTTTGTTGGGTCACAAGGTAGCTTCACGTGGTTGTTTTTTAAATCCATAGAACTCAGGGAGTATCCTTGGAAGAGGCAGTAGACCCCTATGCGAATGTTTGCAAGTATCAAGAGTTCTATCGATTGGATTTTTATTGGATAAAATAATTATGGTGATACGTACGTTTTCTTACAAATATTTGGTCTAGAGTTTTACCAACATGGTATGGGCAATAACATAAAGCATTTTATGCATTCCTCTAGAGAAGCTGTAGTACAACTAAATTCGGGCACTTGTCATGGGAGCTTGGTTCCTGGAGCTCCTTTTAATATTTCTGTCCGGGAACATTTTAGCTTGAGCACCAACATACTCTTCATGGTCTCTTTAGGAGTGTATGTTTCCCTCTCTGAAAACTTTCTTGAAGTTGATACACTATTGTATTTGTTTTAGAATTTATTTGCACTATCTCTTTTGATAAATGAACACAGGTGAATCTCAATGAAGCCACTTGGCGAAACCTGGTGAAGCCACATGGAGATCATTGGGCGGTGTTTCTGAGGAGTTACTAGTAGATATGACTTTGGTAGATACGGGACAAATACGGAGCTGGCCATGTCCAAGACGGGAATATGTATGGGGTTCGTTTGATAGATGCGCATGGGGATCGTTGTTGGTCTGTTGGAGACAACGAGGACCAACTAGTTTCTCATGCATGGCAATAGAGTTTATTTGAAAATAAAGGGACGCGACCCTGCATGTCACCCCGAATCTTATGGTCTTATGTTAGTAGCTAGGACCACAATGGTGACTTATCTGACTTGGCTTGGGGAAGGTGTGGGGGAACTACGGGTCAACTTTTAGGGAACTTGGAGTACATTGAGGGAACTTTAGCTTGCACGGGATATGGCCCTAGAGCATTGATTGCCATTACTACTCATGCATCTCATTGGTGCAAAAAAGGGAGAATGCAATTTTTGATGCATTATTCTAGTGCATTAAAAAACCTCACCCTGATAATGTCTGGCACGTCAAACATCCTTTCTCTCCCAAAGTGCATGCTCTTTTAGGAGAACCGTTGCATATTCAATCTATCACATATTAATGTATCCCCCGCCAATAACCAACAAGTTAAGCAATGTGCATATGTGGAGAGAGAAAATAAAAATAAAAATACGTTTTCATGATAGCCAATGGAATTGCGTGTCCAACCTTAGTGATTTCATATTTTTCCGATGGAATGTGAATTAGTTATAACTTATCAATTTTCAAAGTGTACTCCCATGTTTAGTGGGTGGCCACCAACAGGCACCTCCAATAAGCAACGGCCAAAAGCAAGGGGTCATGTGTATTAGCAAACCTCCATTTGGAACTGAACAGGTGGTAATGGGATGGAAGTGGGTTGGATGTAAGGTAGAGGCACCCAATTTCGATCACATAAGCTAGTTGGGGACTCAAATGACATTGTATGTCAAAAATATTTATGTAGAAAGATGCGGAATTAGGAATGAAACTCAACAAATATTTTTTCAAATTTATCCTCAAAGATTTGGAATTGATATAGAATTTAAAAGCCCAAAAACTAACCGGAGTCCATAATCAAATTACAGAGTAGGTGAGATTTAGTGCCCTCCTTTGCCCAATGCCAACAAGTGAGAGTGAGTAAAAGAGAGAAGACATGTCATGGATAACCAACTCATGGAGGGTACCCAATACCGATTGGCCTAGTTTGACTTTCAAGGCAAAGCCACCAATGAGAGCTCAATGGACGTGGAGCAACCCAAAATTTCACACTTCATGACCCAATGCCCATAATGACTACACCGTTCCGTGAATATAGTGTAGACCAGACTATTTGAAATTTCCTACACTAATTGAAAATTTACATGCAATTGTTGACTGACACACACTTGCTTGAGAACAAATACCCAATCAGAACTTGGCATGCACATGCTTTGATGGAAATTAGTGTGAGTGATCTACATCAATAATCCCTCTACACTATATTTAGTGTTTAGTGTAGTGTTTTCAGATTTGGAGTTATCGGTTCTCGGTCACTTCATGCACCATTTCATGCATTTGCCATTTTCATGCACCATGCCATGCATACTCTACTGATCAAAATTGGGTGGCCAATCGGAATTGGATGCCTCTACCTTACCCCAATTTTATAAGAGTTGGTTATGGGGGCCTTCCCTTAGCTGGGATTAGGATTTCCAGTAAATCCACAGAGATTCCACCACAGACGTGAACAGGTGTGGCATGGTCCACCTTCTTGCCCATGTGAGACCTACTCTGAATCTATTGCAGTGAGCTGCACCCATACTCGATCTTAGCCAAAGCTTCCTTAGAAGTTGCAGACCTTGGCAGCGACTCGTAAACAGTTGGGATTAAGCTACAAGCTGAAAAACCACTACAGCACTGTACACTAATAACGATATTTAGCGATATCCATACTAACTTTTTTGAAAGGCTCTAAGTTTTCACCCCAGATAAATATTTTTACCTACAACAAAGACGTCCATAGTGATAAGTGCAGAGTAGCTTCTAAACCATAGTTGGTAGAAAAATTCATCAAAAACGAAAAGACATAGCATGTGCAAGGTAACTAGTGCAGCTAACACAAAATATTATAATCAGTGTCTATCATGAATGTCGGGAAAAATAGTCACTTCGCATTCAACCATAATGTGAAGTCTTTATTTATTTTCTGTATTGATTTCCACGGGTATCCCACAGGTACATCACAGGGTATCTCCACAGGTTAACAGACTCCTTCAAAGTGCAGGTTGTAGCTAGCCTCTGTCACAATTTTCAGAGAAGGATCACTGGACCTTGGAAAGCAAGGAGTTCACTGAATTCCCATGCTTGAATAGTGGTACTACCGAAGGCCTGGCCAGTGGCTACGTTCACTCTGCTTCATCAGCTCAACTGACATTCCCCACATTTCCATGACATCAAAAATCATCCAATATTCTTTGACTGATTCATTCCCACCTGTCCTTATTTTCTCGTTTTAGTGGGATAGCCACAGTGGCTACAAAGGCCAGGGACTTGTAGCACTTCTGGCGTTCTTCTAAAACCATACAGAACCAATTTTTTTCCATAAATATCCATTTTGGAGAACTCACCTCCATAAACATAGAATTGTACATCCATTTGGGAGAATTCACCTCCTTAAACATAGAATTGTACATCCATTTTGGCAATAGGCTGGAGTCCCGGCTGTTCACTAGTGGCAATGTGGCGAAATAGCAACAACCATCAATGAAGTTTTGGCGACATGAAATCATAAATTTCCCACTTTTTTTGGGATTTTTTTTTCGCAATTTGGCAATAAATAAAAATAAGGGTTGGTTAATTGCAATAATTTGACAATTGGTTGGTCGCATGATACGGTAAACTAGTACTGAGCTGTCACTGTTGGTTACTCCCCCCACTAATCTGCCCCAAGTGAACAACCAATTGGCATGGCTCCAACAAGTTGGCGTTTGTGTGACCGAGTAACTTATTAGGGGTGGCAGATTTTCACCGTTGCCACACAACGACGTAGTTAATTAAATCTGGACTATGCAAAGTCCAAAAATTATGACCGTTGATCACATCTCCTGATGATTTGAGAAATCTCCAGATGATTCTAGTGTAATTCAACCGGAGATCTCCCGATGATGCATTCGGTCCAAAGTCCAGAATTCATTGAATAGTCCAAGTGATCATGAATCCTCTGTGCTTCATAGAAACAGCAGCTAGCGCTTTCAAGCACTCTCAGGTCACGCTTCGCTCATGGATCATGTGACTTTGCACCAGCTCTTCATCAATGCTGAGATCCATGCGTTCAGTGAGTTGGTTACATATTAGGAGAGTTTTCATCAGCTACTCTAGGTCCAATTAGTCATGACTAGCTACATTAGAGAGTAGTTACAACTTGCATGCTTCGGTACTCTCTTTTCCACCAACTAAGCACACATTTTCGACGCTGTTTTCGACGTTTCACCTGAAAGAAATGAATATAAAGAGTCCAAAACAGCTACATTTGTAGCTAGGGAGTTGCAACAGCGCCTAGAGTACGTTCGATCAGTGAGTTGCAATGCTCTGGTTTAGTTTGCTCTGTACAGTGTAATTTGCTGCAGCTTTAATATGTATGCTCCATCGAATTGATGGATCATCCACGTTCTTTGGAAGAGCAAGTCGAACCATTGCATGTGATGTGTGAGTCTTAAGCCATGGCCTGTTGGTAATCTCAACCGCAATAGGAAGGTCGGATTGCTAGTATGTACGAAAGAAATTGAGAGACTGTACAAAAGACAGTGGCTTTTGTTCTGCAACATATTAAAAAAAATAAGTGTCTTCCAAGAGGGGTGCAGCAGAAAAGCGAGCGGCATTAGCGATAGGAGTTGAATTGATCTAGCTATTACGACGACCGCTTCAGCTTGCAGGACTTGCTGATGAGGGTCGCAGGACTGACGCCCATGTTGACGTCGCAGTCGACGCGGACCTTGAACCCGGGGGAAGTGTACTTGCCGATGCGCACGCGCACCTTGGCGTTAGCACGAACGCGGAGCGGAACATTGTTGGCCTGGATCTGCGTATCGAGCGTAGCCGCGGAGGTCGGCTGCAGCTGGAAGTCGCGCACCGTGAGCGCCGAGGCGAGCACTGTGGTGTTCCGGTGGCCCTGGTAGAACCCCGGGATGGAGCTGCTGTTGAGCTTCTGCCCGCTGTAGGACGTCTCCAGGTTGATGTAGTCGTACTTGATGCCGATCTTGCGGTTCGGATTCTCGGCCGTCAAGTTGTAGACGAAGTCCGCGTTCAGCGTGCTGTTCGCCCCGACCGCGAACCGGGCGATGTCGATTTCATTGAGGGAATATTTGGGCAGGTGGACTGGCTTCAGCACTAGCCACAGCACCAGGATCGTGATCCCCGCCAGCACCACGAACGCCACCAGCAGCGAGCAGAACGTCGACAGCAGGCAGCAGCAGCACCCCGCCACCCCGCCGCGGTGGCGCCGCGGCCGCTTGTAGTACGTCGCCGGCGCCGGTAAATCCTTCTGGTTGCTCACCGTCGGCACCGAAGGATGCACTTGTCCCGCCATCGCCACCAACTACCCTTCAAATCACTCCACCTCCCACGTCGATCACCAAACTGCAACCCTTCCAAAACCCCAAACTCCAACCCTCTTGCTTCTCAACTCTGATTATGAACCTCCTGAACGCTTCAATGACAACCCCTCTCGAAGCAAGATCATATATCGTGAGTCGACGCGCTTTCTAGTGCAGCTCTCGACTGACGTCGACGTGAACACTGAGGCGATACCTGGGTGATACTATGGTAATACTAGGTCGATACTATGTCGATACTATGGCGATACTAGTAGAATACCCTCAACATATCCGGTGGCTACGAACTCACCACGGCGTGTGATTGTGAGTGACGCTGCATGACGCGCTTGGAAGGAAACTGAGGTTTGGGCGAGGGATTTTCAACAAAGCGAGGGGGTCATCGCGCTTGCGGGGAAGTTGGGGTCAGTGAGCTGCTTTTCACGTTCTCGTGCAGGTGCTCGGACTTTGTGCTCGCCTTTGAATGCGTCTTGCTTCCGTCTCACGGATCTGTGCAGCGTCTCCGACGCTTCGTCACCATCGCCTCTATACCCGTCCGGCGGTCGGTACCTAGGTTGATACCCCCCGAAGAGGGTATGGCTGTACACTGAAGGTCGCATTTAGTGTAGCGGTACAGATTGCGTACTTAACTTTGTGAATGGGTTGACAATTAGTGTTCACCGCCAATGTTGTTCATGGCGAATGTCAAATGGCCGTAACTCAAATTCTGTCCAGATCGAATATATGAGGTGTTTTCTGACATCTACATGGTTTGTCGATGTTAGGAAGCACTTCTTATGCTCGATTCGGACGGTATATGAGTGAATTATGCTCTTCTGAAGATTGTTGCTAAGATACTCTAAGAGCTCTTAGCGGACTGCCGGCCGTTGTTTCTAGACTTTATTTTTTAACTTCTTCTACTATCAATACACTAAACGTCCACAAGTGAAAAAAAAATTATACTACAATTTTTACTCGGATTGACAAATAGTGTAGTAGTTGGCATTAAGTGTATTGTGCTGTCACTACACTAATTGTGTAATTTGCAAGTAGTGTATGGGTACGGATTTAGTGTATGCTACACTAAATGCAATTTTTAGTGTACTGGGTTTGTCCGTTTTTTGTATATAATGATTCTGAAATAGAGCTAAATTTTAAACTTCTAGGAAACTCCTTTACACGACGTATTTTTTTATTAGGTGAGAATGACTGTACGAGATTTAATAAATTTAAACAATTCAAGATAAAAATTGAAAATCTTTTTTTTTTTTTCATCAATTTGATCTTTTACTTCAAGGAAAAAAAACAGAAGTATGATTTGAGCACTTGGATTTGCATTAAATAACCATCATTCACGCTACTACTACTAAACTTATTAAACAATGCAAGGAACTTACACTATGTCCGGCCACATTGCAACAAAAAATAAAAATGATTGATACCGTCATACGACCGGGTATTTCATATAGTTTCTATGCGGTACCTTACTCCATGCCCGCCATAAACAAACTTGATAAAAAAATCATGGCCATACAAAAGAAAGTATGCGGACTCCCTAACTGTACTCCCAATGTCATAACACAACTCCCCCACGAACTATTCGGTTTAGAAGCTTTTTCCCTCAAAAATGCCTATCTACGTTGCATTGGAGAACAACTCCAGAATGCACTTAACGACAAGGGACGACTAGGACTAATCTATAGCGGACTCCTTAGGCACATCCTTGCCATCTATGGAGGAGCACAATACCTCCAAAGACTTAAAAAAACTGACTGTCTTCGGTCCCCCATCACCCGCACACTCTTTCTACTCAAAACAGAAGGTCAAACATTTCTAAAAAGCACATTAGAAGATTTCCTACTAGGCCCCGCGCCACTCGAACAAAATTGGGCAAATGAAATACATAACCTCCCAAGACTTGACCGACAATTATCCGACAAACTCCTACAAAAACTCTTCTCTGCAAACATTACTAATCTAAAACAAATTACACTACCAAATGGAACACACCTTATGGACGACAAGAGCTACAAAACATTCTACGGCACCCCCCATAAATTAATAAAAAGTGCACTAAATATTGCTAAACAATTATTTTGTCACCCTCCATGTCTCCATACATGCGCCAACCCTTGCACCACTCACGCCCCACCAAACACACTTAAAGACTCATACATCATCAATCACAATGACATCCACCCCAACATCAACCTACCACTAATCCCTCCAAACCCGCCACATTCACGACCATATGCCCCCCCCACCGCATATATTAAAGAATCCTTCCATACACCCAATAAACAACATAACCGCGCACAAACAAAGAAAGTACATTGACTCTAACAACATAAGCAAACAATATACGTCATACCTATGCCATTGGTCCCACAATAACAACATCTATGCCAAATGGCTCCCACAAAGAAATCTTTTCCCTTGGCACAACCCAAATACTTCCTTACATAACACCGAAATCCTCACACAATATTACCTTAGAACTCAAAACAATTATTACCTAAATATCATTCAATTACACCACCCCCAAACACAACCTCGCGATAGAAGATTTGTCACGCCACCTCTTATTATCCCCCTCCTTAACATCTTCACAACCGAATGCAACCCGGAAACTGACATCCTAGCACAAACAAATACAATCAAAATACAACAAGACAATGCCCACATATACGAAGATAATGGTAGACATCTAATAACCATACCACTCGCTAGACTACAATGGCTGTGGAACCAATATCACAACGCACTACAAACCCCCATTAACATTGAACCAATACCCTAAACATTTGAAACCAAAATTGTTTGGCTATACCAAAGATATAATTACCGAATACCCAAAAATGACCCCCTTAAAAATGCACACTACACATTACCCGATCCTATCTTAGACTACCTTATTACATCTCTGAATATAACACATTCATACTTCTCATCCCCCGTTACATGCTCCACAAAAATCTCAAAATTTTACTCTCCATTTGAACGTGATAAGATTTTTGGTTGTCTTGGAAAAACTTTTGATTATAAGTGGAGCGGAATAGGCCTTGCACACCCTCACAACGAAAAAGAAACACAACAAGCAACACATTGGACACGCTTAGCGGCAAATAATGATCCCAACCACAACATCACCATCATTATCACTCCCAACACTCAATGGTACCACAACCCTAACCCACACTTAGGCCCATTCCCGGACTCTCACATCATAGTACTATTTGAAGCGGACTCCATGACTTACAAAGAACCCACTATACCACCGCAAATACAAACACCCCGCCTTGAACCAGCAACTCTACGTATCCTATGTATACATCAACAAACTCAAGAAATAGGTACTCTAGAAAACCTCACTCATCTCACTTTGATAGCAAAAAATCTAAACATTAACAAGGTATACACCGCAATTGCCTCTCTCACACCCATCTCAACCCGTGTAAACCGCAACAAAAAGTGGACTAAAACCCTCCACACAAACATCTCCACATCACCAATTACCGAAATGAGCCTCCCCCTTTCCTACTACCAAACTAATACAGACCTTAAATTTAACCCCAACTTCAGCTACTACACTGACGGCTCCTTTAAAGAACCAACCAAAGTAAGCCCGGGACATTGGCACCGAGAAAAAGCCGGTTATGGGACATACAATTCAACCAAACAAATTAAATTAGGCAAAAGACTACATAGACTCCAAAATATTCTAAGAGCCGAAATGATGGCTATACACAAAACCCTTAAAATAATCACCACTCAATACCCGAACGAACCGGCTCACATTTTTTCAGATTGCATTAATGTATTATATCTCCTTAATATACACATTAAACACCCTACCTTACACAACAGTCACCCGGATAAAACTATCCTTACATCTATGGTTGCTATGCTCCAAAACCGTACACAGATTACTACACTCCACAAAGTCCGAGCCCATGCTATCATCGACGGCAATGAATAAGCCGACAAACTAGCAAAGGAAGGAAGAGAAAAAATCCACAAAAATGCCGAACACCCATACGAACACGCCCATGCCACCCCATATTACTTTCATAGATATGAATGGCCTTCTATGGGTGAAACTCCCGATAAAGGCCCCATACGATTTTTGGACAAATACCTCAAAAAACATGATCTTGTAAATAACCTAGAAAAACTTACAGAAAACTTCCCCAATATTGATAAATGGACTGGCAACCCAAACATTCATAACGTACTGTCCAACAATTTCTGGAAAAACCCCATCATAACGGATCCACAAATCACATGCCTAATCAAATTCCGCACCGGACAATACATGGATAATGCCCGCAAACAACTCTTCTTTGGAATAGAAAGATTCCCTACAATTACATGTCCAATTTGCAACACCACGGACCCAGACACATGGCTACATGTCTTACTCAAGTGCCAAAACCCCCATATACACTCACTAATTGTCAAAAGACATAACAAAGCCGTATGGGCTATTCGTAAACTACTTATATCATCAACCAAATCCCGGTGTTTCATTCTCATGAACGCCGGAACTTTTAATGACAACCCACAAGAAAATACGGTCCCTTCTTGGCTACTACCATGCATTTGTGATACCCAAAGATGCCATTGTAATGCAAGATTCAAACTGGACCTATTATGTGTTAGAGGACTTTCATACAAAGACCCCCCACCAAACCACATAGACCCTAGTCTCACCATCCAATTTATTGAATTCACATATTGCAATGATAGATTCTCTCCGGACACTATTGCAAACAAAACAAATAAATACCAACCACTACTTGACGATATCCAAGCACTTGGATGGAAAGTAGACCCCCTCATTGTCATCACCGCGGGTGCTAGAGCCACCACCTTCATTCCCTCAATGAAAACCCTTGAAGATACATTTAAAATCCCCATCACTTCAATCAAGACCACTTTTACAAATATCAACATTATCGCAATTCAGCATGCTATGTCGATACTCCTACATAAACGTAAACTTGAAAACAACCAACCCCTCCCTGACACTTCAAACCCCCCTCCATAGATCTACACCTACACTTTGCATTTCAACGTATTTGCCTCCCCTCTTTTGGGACTTTTAGGAACCTAAGGTCCTTTTGACACTGGTTACTTGGTACTGAGTACATTGTGTCCACCCTCGAAAGGGGGAAGTAGTTCCATACTACTAACCCATGCCCGGTGGGCATGGACTTAGTGGTGGAATGAACGGACACTTCACTCACGCCGGCCCCCTCGCGGGGACCGGCGTTCTTCTTCTTCTTCTTAAATAACCGTCTTAGTTTATTTTTTAAAACGTGGTTTTCAAAAAAATAAATTGAAACCATATAACTTCCATTGGGTGGGCCCAAGACTATCAGTTGCTATAGCTATTCTTGCATTTCATTCGAGCACAAAAAATGAGCATGAGATCAATTTATGTTCTATTTATGTTCATAATCTGATAAGACTTTGTTATCAGACTGTTATCAGACTTTGTTCAATAGACTCAATAGAAATTTTACTAATTGTCAAATTAACCACACTACACCAAAATTGACAATTAGTATAACCACACTACACTAAAAATGATGTGTAGTGTAGTATACACTAAATGCAAACCCATACACCAATTGCGAACAAGGCGTTTAGTGTAGTGACATCACCGTACACTAAATGCCAACTACTACACTATTTGTCAATTCTAGTAAAGATAGCAAAATATTTGTCTTTCACTTGTCCACATTTAGAGCAAGTTTCCATGTGGAACCTGGCCCGTGAAGTTCAATGTAGCTTCTCGACATGAGATTTAGGGAGCTCAAATCACCGGTAGCTTCCATGTTGGTGGCACCACCTCAAGCAATTGAAAGACAAGTGGAATAAAGAAATTGAAAAAACAAGTGGAATAAAGTGGACATTGTTTAGCGTTTAGTGACTCTGACATAATCTTTGTGAATCAAATTAGTATGTTGGGAAATATTTGGGATCGACGGGCTTGGAAAGGGAGGTTGGCACGCCCGATATCTTTTGAAACACGTGACCTAGCTGATGTTGGGTCTAAGGGCCTAGTGTGCATGTGAATGACCCAATCTTGTTAGAGATGATGGGTCGAGTGGTGCGTGGCAAGAGGCTCCTAGTGTATCAATAGTAGAAGAAAAATAAAGGTCCAGAAGTCAGGAGTTGTTAGAGAATCTTATCAGCAATCTTCCAAAGGGCATAACTCACTCAAATTTTATCCAAATTGGGCATATGAGGTGTTTTCTGGCATCTAGATTTTTTTACAAATGTCAATTAACACCTCATATTCCCTATCCATACAAAATTTGAGTGAGTTATGGCCATGTGAAAGTTGCGAACAAGGAGAAGCATGGGCCGGCCACTGCTTTTCAAATCAGAGTTTTTTTTTGGATAAACAAACACTAATTGTCAACTTATTCATGAATAGTGTACTAGGGTAAGTACACTATTCATACCACTACACTAAACATCATTTTTAGTGTAGTTGACTTGAAAATGCTGTGAGTTCTTGCTTTTAAAGAAGAGCACAACTTCCCATACTTTCCATCAACGAAATCATTACAAACATGGTTGGTAAATATATTCACAAGGACTAAAAACGTATAGCATTTTTGATTCATTTGCTATGCCTAACTCTACATGTTAATATTCGTGTCGTGATTGATCCCTCTTCTACTGCACCATGTGCACTCATTTACTTACACACATCCAATGTTTGTTTCCCCCAATTTCTTGTTCGATTTTCATTAGCCTCTTTAAGAAAACCTCAAAAGAGTGGGGGAGTTGTATGTTGTGTGTTTCCTTCTACACATATAAGGTAAGCCCCCCAATAGCCAACGTCTATAAAATTGGGGTATATCCAACCCTCTTCCATCCCATTACCACCAACTCATCTCCAAATGGAGGTTTGCTATTAGTCAAGACCCTTACTTTTGGTCGGTGGTTATGGGGGGTACCTACTGCTGGCCACCCACTAAACATGGCTGCACAGTTTGAAAATTCATAACTAATTCTGTTTCCATCGGAAAAAATATGAAATCACTTGGGTTGGAACTGTAATTCTATTGGCTATGGCTGAAAAATAATAGTATAATTATCTCCTCTCTCCATATATGCACATTCCTTAACTTGTCGGTTTTAGGGGGGCTTACGTTAGAGCATCTCCACTCTTGGCGTGGAATTTTCCACGCTAGGTCGGAAAATCTACTCCACGCTAGGAGTGGTTTAGGGTTTGGAGTAATAAGAGCTCCACCGCAGAGCTCCAAAATTTTCAACCCACAAAAACGCTTTCACCTTTCACCTCCCACCACCAATGACACGGCGCCACGTGTTGCCATCAATGACATGGCACCACGTGTCGCGAGGGTATGGATGTGTCGCCAACATCAAAAAATGGCGCACTCCCCCCATCCAAGGAGATTTTGGTGTGCCATGCACCAAAACTTCTAAAATTTTATAAAGTTTCCCCGTTTTGAGGTGTTGGGTGCAACTTTTTGACCTCACAAAACTCCAATTCGGTGGTTCTCTGTCTCCGGGTGGAGATGCTCTTAGTACTCTACGGTTATCTCTAACAATTCAAAATCCCAAAAGGGGGCACCCTAGCATTGGTGTAATTTTTTTTAATAAAAATAGAATGATTTGGGAAGGAACGGTAAAGTAAAGGTGGGGTGACGCGGTCCGCGGCGATAGGCGCAGCGGAGAGACGGGGCCCCATATCCGCCCGGAAGTGATGTGGATAACAAATAGGCGGTACCCGCGGCCCGGCCTATCACCGGGCGCCCTATCACCGTCCCTCAAGCAGCGAAGAAGGCCGGAGGACATCGCCCGAGCGAAGAGGAATCGTTGCCGTCACCGACGCAGTCTCGTGGCGATGGCGTGCTCCGCTGCTCCTGCTGCTGCTGCTGCCGCCTCCATGGCCACGCTGCCCTTCTCCGGCCTCGGCCGCCCCTTCGGCACCCGCCTCTCCGGCGCGCCCGCCTCTCACCTCGCCGTCCGCGCTCCGGCGCTGCCCAAGCGCCTCGGGGTTGTTGTCAGCCAGGTGAGCTGCGGACATGGCCCTCTGGTTTGCAAATGTAAGTGCATTTGTCCGTCAGCGTCGTTAGATTTGCGCTTTTCACCAATTTTGAGAACGGTGTTTCCTTTTCTTGCTTTCAGTGTCAAATGTGTCTCTAACGTTGTAAGTTATCGGATTGGCTAAGTAAATTTCATTAGTGTAGATTGTTTCGGGTTATCTGGGAGAACGTGAGGAGTTCCATTTGAGCACCAGGAGAGGCGGTGGCATTTTCTTTAAGTTTGGGGAAAGCTTAGAGGCTATGAGAATTTCTTGTCTCTTCCTTGGTTTTCCTGGTTTTTGACTTGGCGTGAAGCCTTTCGAGATTGTTCTGCCTGAAGCGTGAATAGAGAGTGCCTAGCGCAGATTGATTTACGGTATTGCAGTAATTAGATCTGAGTTTGTGTTTGGCAGCGAGCAGGACAATGTTGAGCAGAAGCAGAGCGAGCAGCAACAGAAGGAAGTCGTGCAGGAGGCTCTACAGGATACCATGCTGAGCGTTGAGCCTCAGAAACCATCCGTTCTCAGTTCTCGTGAAGGTAGGCCGAAGTTCATGATCTTTTCTAGAGCCCACGCATTGGTGTATGAGGTTGGGATATGGCTGCTCCATGTCTGTCACATGTCTGGAATCAGAAACATGGGATGTGTAGTAGCCTCTTTTTCAGGATTGGAGGGAACGTCAGAACCTTTCTAGAGTCCACACATTGGCCTGTGCTGCTGAAATGTGGCAGCTCCATGTTTTCGAGATGTGGTAGCGATTTTCAGGATCTGGCTAAAGTCCACACACAGGGCCTGCTGCGGCATTGACACGGATGTGATGGCCTTTTCTTTTGCAGGATTGGAGGAGAGATTTGCCGTGATCAACACCGGCGCATACGAGTGCCGATCATGCGGCCACGTCTACGAGGAGAAGAAGGGAGACTCATCATTCCCTGTGGCCGCAGGCACATACTTCAAAGACGTTCCAGAGGACTGGTTGTGCCCCACATGCGGTGCTGCCAAGACCTACTTCCAAACCAAGAGTGTGGAGGTGGCCGGGTTCGCCCAGAACCAGAAATACGGACTCGGGGGCAACACCTTGACGGGTGGGCAGAAGAGTCTCTTGATCTACGGCTCCCTCTTGGCATTCTTCGCCCTCTTCCTCTCTGGATATTTCTTGCAGTAGTAGATAGACCTTTCGCGGTTTTAGATAGTGTAATGTGTCTTGTGTACATTGAATGGGACGTGGGCCGAGGGTGTGACGTAGGAGCGCTCTTGTTGTTATTGATAAGCCAAAGGCTTCAGAACCATGAATGCAAACCTCTCCTATATCATGACAATTGTCACAGGCCTTGTTACACTGCTTGCACTTGAAGACCATACCGCAAAAAGTAGTCCCGAAACTCCGTCCACACCACAATCCCATCACTGTTGGCATCCAACTTCTTGTACATATCATCCACAAGCTCCTGCGTTTATCCACACGCACATGAAGAGCGGCCTCAAAGTGGAAAACATGTTAAAATCCAGATGCTTTACGTTGAACACATACCGATGGCACGTATCTGTGGCCTGACTTGATTTCTGTGAGGTCCTCCATCATCAGCAGAAGCTCGTCCTTACTCAGTTTGTGGTCTGCGTCGACATTATAACGGTCCCACACTCTGCACAACAATGAAGACGAAGCTTTTTTTTCAGGTGTGTGTTCTACCAAATCGTGAGGGAACAAAAAGAAAAGCATGTGTGATCCGAACTGGAAGATGAAGAGAGTGATACTACCTTCTGAGATCGCCTTCTTGGAGCGTGGAGCTCTCAAGGTGGCAGATGAAGGCCTTCCCCGGATCGGCCCATGCACTGGAGAGGTAGTCGCTCGTTTGCATGTGGTTCAGCCTGGACACCGCTCTTGCAAACGCGAACTCCTCATCACTCTCCACGTACTTGGGCTCTGTTGAAGGGGTGCCCGCGTCCGCCTTGCCTTTTCCTGCTGCAGACTCTTCTGCCCTGCCATAACATGCCCTCTTCATACTCTATGTATCTCAAAACCTAACCACCCCTCCGCTTGAGCAGGTGTAAAGTCTGCAGCTGAGGAGCTGGGAGAATGGAATAGTCCAGAGCTGTACCTGGGTTGATACAGGTCGCCAGGACCTGTTTCTGCGCTTATGATCACCTTTACTTTCTACAAAGACACGGAAAAGAAGTTAGAGCCTATCCTTTATCTCTGCAGCTGGAAGGTCATCAGAGTTGGGTAAGGAAAGTAAAATGTACCTGCTCGTAGAAAACATCCACCAGAGTAATGAACCTCCTTGCCTGCAAGAAAAGAGTTACAGGTGAGAGAATGGCAGATAGTTTCAGTAGCATTAGATACAACCACTACTCACAAGGAAATTCACTATGACAGAAATTATTGAATACAAGACATGAGAGAAAGTAGTGTTTACGAGCTCAGAGTGGATCCTCGTCAGGCGTGGGATGCCTGAGATGAAAATTGTGTGAAACGAGGACGCAATTGCAAGGTAGTCGGCTGCTCCCTTGGCAGTACCACAGAGCTCCTGGAATGTGAACGCCGCTACCCCACCCGCTGCTCTCGGAACTGCCAGTCATCACATGGCACTACAAGATTAGACAGCACGTAACGGTGTCTCTATATGGCTGATCAGTTTGGAACATCCACACCAATTCACTAAGAAGCATCCATCACACAAACATCCATCACATGAAGTTACTGCATAGTAGGCAGCACGATGATCTCTCCCGGGTGCAGATCATTTTCTCAGTGCACTGATTATTCACACTAAGAAACAACTCAAGTTAATTGATCAAAGAAGAGGTGGAAGGAATTATACTACCTTCTATGGTGCGAGATCCTTCCTTGAGAATAGTGGGAGCAATGGCTCGGCCCCCAGCGAGCTGCCTAAAGCTCTCCTCCATTCTCTTCACTGCATTGTCGTCGAGTGGTGAGTGCCACACTTTGTCCGGAGCCCTGGATGAGCAACGGTCATTTTTTCAGTGCCGGAGTTGATTCACATGGGATCAATGGCACACTCGCAACGCCCAACACTCACTCACCTGGAGCCTTGAGGGCGGGCACCGATCAGACGATAATCAGACGCTGTCGGGCGAAAGGCGAACACTTGGCATCGGCTCTTGATCAGTTCGATGCACGGTAGGAATAACTCTCGTTGAATCCCGTTCTTGTACAACTGCACCAGTCAACACATTTCCCTTGGAATATTGTCAAATCGTCTGCTCAGTGAAGCGTGCGCATCCCTCTCCAAATATGAGATGCACACGCAAACAGAAACATGGGAGAAGAATTATTACAGAGACCGATTACCTCAGTAGGTGCACGGTTGGAAGAGGCCACCATGACCCCTCCTCCCTTGAAAAGATTCTCCAACAGCCGCTTCAGAAGCATGGCATCAGCTATGTCCGTGACCTATCACGCAAAACAACAGCTCCTCAAAATACATGTTTCAAGTAATTTCATTGTCATTTTCATTTGTTGACTCGCAAAACTGATGAGAAGAAAAATATCCAACCTGAAACTCATCAAAGCAGAGTAACCAGCCTGTCTTCAAGACATCGGTGGCGAGGAATTCAACGACGTCAGCATCCTTGGGATGCGAGGTTCGCATGGCGTGAAGCCTGAAGAAGATAAGAGTAAAACACACGCTCTCACTCTTCAAAAACCTTAGACTATTCAATGAATCTGACAATTCAATTGAATGAATATATCTTTCACCGTATGACCCAAGTTACCTCTTATGAATGTCAAGCATGAATTGATGAAAATGAACTCTTCGCTTGGCTTGGATTGGGCTACAGTGATAGAAAATATCCGCCACCAACGACTTCCCTGTACCCACCCCTCCATAGATATAAACCCTGCACCGCAGAGTGTCAATATCATCACTCACGATTGAGAATCACAGTGAAAAGAAAAACAACCTCAATAATCACGCACAACAAAAAAATTCATGCAGACCCCGAAATGAATGGCACAAACAAAATACGAAGAGAAAAAGCTTTCATGCAACCGAGAGACGACGGAAGATTTCGGTTTGATGTGGCGACATTCATTACAGGTATTTGACCACATTGAAGAGAGATGGGGATGACCCTTGAGGAGCGAGCTTGGGGCGGCTCAAGCCGACAGCTGAGAAGAGCTTGTTGCCGATGCCCGGAGTGGGGAGCTCGTGCGTCTCAAGCTCGCGGTGCAACCGCTCCAGGGGCTGCAGCGCGGCGACCTGGCCGGTGTCCAGTTTGATGGCGCCCGCCTTCACCAACTGGTGGTACGCGTCCAGCGGATACGTCCCCCTCGGAATCCTCTCCAGGCTCTCCACAATGCCGCCATAGCCTCGCTTCAGGAGGACGGCGTGACAGAGCCCACGTCCTCGGAAGAACGTCCTCCATCGCCTCATGGCATGTGACCAATCTGCCCAGCTTCCTCAAGAGGATGTCTACACAGAGACATCGAGCACTACTACATCACAAATAAATTCACATACTTGTGATGGGCGGCCATCGTAGTACTGAATGGTTCCAAGCCCTAACGTGGAGCGAACTTCCGTCTGCGAGAAAGATGCGTGCCCATAAATCAACTTCCCACTAGTAAACTCACTCCTGTAGAGACCAAAAGAGAACTTGGAACATGACCCTTCACACACACAGCAGACATGACCGTAGAAAATGTTATAACGGAATTCACTGACGCTGCTGGATGCATCGTTGATGGCCGAACCGATTCTTCGCAACACAGCAGCGCAAGAAACCACGTGAGCTCATCTGTAACGGGTTCATGAGATCGACAGAGAAATAATATCGACACCATGCGCACATACCGAATCTGCAACAGAAAGGGATACGTCTGCGTCTGTTCCATGACAGAGTCCGTTCTGGAAGACATGATGGAGAGGATGGAAACGTGAACACCATGATCACAGCAGCAACTGACAACAAAAAGGAGCAGCCGCGACGTGATTTAGTGTACAAATGAATCGTCATTATTAGATACAGAAGAACTCTCTTCACCATGTGAAGCTTCAAAATTGGTGTTGGTCTCAGGACGCAGCTCTGAGTCCTAATTTTTACACGTATGTACAGAATGAGCATCTGTAAGTAGGCACTAACCACACGAAATCCTTGCCCTCACTTTTGTCACACAAACTATGAAAGAAAAGAAAATGCTAATCAACCGCATGTCATGAAGCTCATGATCGTCACACAGAGAGAGAGAGAGAGATGTGAGAGATCAACCTCGAGAGGGGGAGGTGTCATCTCGCTCACACAGCGGCCAACAGTACTGTTGAGAGTGGCTGTTGGATTACGAGACGGGCGTGCACGTGAGAGTGGCGGGATCCCAGAGCGCGGGGAGGAGGAACTTCCTGCTCCCGACGCCCTGCGCGTTGTAGCTGGCGCCGGAGATGGGGTCGACGAGTAGCTCCCCGGGGTAGCCAGGGTAGGCGCCCGCGCCGTAGATCCCCGTGCACGCGGTCGCAGCTTCGAGCGGCGCGTCCGCGTCGCCCTGGTAGTACCCGTTGTTGAAGGGGTTGGTGACGACGCCGGCCAGCATACTCGCGATGTTGATCACCATGCCGTCGATTCCAGCATCCGCGTTGGGCGCCACGAGCGCTTTCGCGCCCTGGGGCCCGTACTCGGGAAGCGCATACGGCCACGCGCATTGCCCCGGGCACTGCGTGGCGGAATCCCCCACCCACGCATACGGCAGCATCAGATTCCGGCTCGCCGCCGTGGGCGCCGTGAACGAGTGGCTCCCGCACGTGTTCATGCAGAACCCCTCCACCTCCACGTCCGCGGCGCTGAGCAGGAGGTACACCGACCCCGGGGACAACACGAACTCCTCCCTCACCGCGAGCAACCCGAGATCGCTCTCGCGCAGCACCTTCCCCTTGCTGTAGTTATCCTCCGCCTCCCCCGCGAGGCGCACCGCCCCGCCCGCGGACCTCCTCGCGCTGTCCTTGTACCCCGCCGTCACCCCCCACCAGCTCGCCACCGACGGCCGCTGCTCCCCCGACGCGGCGAACGACGCGAACAGGTCCCGCACCACCTCCTTCTGCGCCGCCGAGAACGCCCCATACCACACCACGTACACCTCCAACGCGCCCGCCACCAGCAACGGCCCGTCGTGATACGGCAACACCACCGCGTCACTCACCAGCTTAAACAACCTCCTCCCCGTCTCCACCCCTCCCCCCCCATCGCCACGAATGGCCAACATCGGCCAACGCCCCCCCTCCACCACACCCACCATCAAAAAACACCACAACACACACAAAACTCTCGCCATGCTCGCAATTGCCATGAGAAAGTCAAGTGCCTCTCTCCGACCTCGTAAGCTGCTCCTCCTCCTACTCCGACCTCGTAAGCTGCTCCTACTTCTCCGACCTCGTAAGCTGCTCCTCCCACTCCGACCTCGTAAGCTGCTCCTCCCACTCCGACCTCGTAAGCTGCTCCTACTACTACTGTACTTGTTATTGCCTCTAGAGTAGTATTTGTTATTGCCTCTATAGTACTTGGCTTCTAGATTGGAACCGTTGGAGGAATTATGAAAAACACACACAAAATGGGCGTTGATTGCTGCTACTGCTACTACTACTACAACTCTAGTACACACAAAATGGGCGTTGCTTGCTGCTGCTGCTGCTGCTGCTGCTACTACTACACACAAAATGGGCGTTGATTGATGCTGCTGCTGCTGCTGCTGCTGCTGCTGCTGTTACTGTAGTGCGTACAAAATGGGCGTTGATCGATGCTGGTGCGGGTGCTGTAGTGGTTGCTGCTGCTGTAGTGAGCGCTGGGAGGTGGGTGCGGTGAGAGTGGGGAGTGGAGAGGGGTGGGGGATATTATATAGTGAGGGAGTTTGAGCTTCCGTTCCATTGCCAGCTGCAAATTTGAAGGGGAGCCTGGGTGGAAAGTTCAAGAATGAAAGAAAGGGAGAGTGTGAGTGTTTTCTTAGCTGGCAGCAGAGGTTACAGAAATGCCAGCCTGCCCGCTGATTTTTATTATGAGGGGCTCTTTGGGTTTAGAGGAGCTTTCAAGTGGAGGGGGGTTTTATGTAAGGTAGAGGCACCCAATTCCGATCACTTAAGCCGGTTGGGGACTCAAATGATATTGTATGTGAATTTTTGTAGAAAGATGCGGAATTAGGGATGAGACTCAACAAATATTTTTTCAAATTTATTCATAGAGATTTGGAATTGATATAGAATTTGAAAGCCCAGAAACCACCGGAGCACATAATCAAATTATAGAGTAGGTGAGATTTAGTGCCCTCCTTTGCCCAATGCCAACAAGTGAGAGTGAGTAAAAGAGAGAATACATGCCATGGAAAACCAACTCATGGAGGGTACCCAATGTCGATCGGCCTTGTTGGACTTTCAAGGCAATGCCACCAATGAGAGCTCAATTGAGGTGGAGCAACCCAAAATTGCACACTTCATGACCCAATGCCGATGATGAGTGTTGTTTTCAGATTTTGAGTTATCCGTTTAGGGTCACTTCATGCACCATTTCATGCATTTGCCATTTTCATGCACCATGCCATGCATACTCTACTGATTGGAATTGGGTGGCCGATCGGAATTGTGTGCCTCTACCTTAATACGGTTTCGTTTTTGAGGCTATAATGTTGTTTGGAAGTACATGTCTTTTGTTTTGTGATCTAGATAGAGAATCTAGTATTTTTGCCCTGAAATGAAGGCGGGTTTTTCATGATACGGTTTAGATTTTGAGGCAAAAATGTAGCTCAAAAGTAGTGTCTTTTTTGTTTCTGTGTCCCAGAAAGAGAATCTGGTATTTATGCCTTAAAAAGAAGGTGGGTTGTACATAATATTGTTCAATGTTACGTGGTTGTTTCGATACCAATCCATCGTGTTTGGAGTCAAGGAAAGAGCATCGCCAACAGCTCCCTAAAACATGGAGAATCACTATAGCAAGCCGGGGATCATGGAAACAACTCCCCACCAATGCCTTTATACACTTTAAACGTTTCATGAGTCTCCATAGATATAGAGGTCCAATCCATAGGGAGGCTTTTATAGAGTGCCCTTGTTCTTGCCGTCAATGTCATTGTTCACCCATTCTTGTCATTCATCGGCCCAAAGTGAATTTGAGCCCGGGATTTCAAGGACCGGTGGGGCGAGCACCAACAACTCCCTCCTGCGACCCAAAAACAGGCCCCCCTAAAAGACAATTTAGGGACCTCAAATCCACAACTCTTGGGCATGCTCTAACCCCCCCCCCCCTCCATAACCAATAACATAAGCAATATGCATATATGGAGAGGAGAAAGAATAATACATTTACTTTACAGTGATACTGTAGCCAATAGAATTACAATTTTGACCCAAGTGATTTCATTATTTTTTTATGAAATATAAATAAGTTATGAATTTCAAAATGTGTTGCCAAGTTTATGTCAATAGGTACTACCATATGCACCGACCAAACGTAAGGGTTCTTGACTAATAGCAGTCATCCATTTGGATGGGTAAATTGGTGGGAATGGGATGGAGGTGGATTGGATATACCCCAATTTTATGAGTGTCACTTTTGGGTTTTGGAATCACCTTAACTTCATATGGATAATTGGGAACTTCTCATTTAGTGCTAATACTTGAGTTGACCTGTCTAAATGCTAGTATTTAAAAAGAACATTCCTACTTCAAGGCGTGATAATATCTAATAATAGAGAAAAAAACATTGGAAATATTTGATTCACCTCCACATGTAAGTTGCAATAAGATAATTTTTGAACATGATGGATAGAAGTACTATTTGCTCACAAGACTGAATGAGAGATTTTGTACACAATGTCTTCTCAACTCACCATTTTCAATGTCCTTAGCAAGGTTGTGGATGTCTAAAGGGTTAATCATTTAAAGCCTATGGAGGTGACCAAGCATGGGAGAATCTACAAGTGTAATAGACCATGTAGAACATCATCTACACACTCGTCACAAAAATGTGGATACATTTCATCGTGACTGGTTGTCACAAAAATCACTACGTTCGCCCGATAGACTCCTACGCACATTCTCACCCCATTCGCTCAAAGCGCATGGATCCTAAGAACTTAACCCAGGCCGCGGTTCAAACAAAGATGAAGTCTGCAGCTGGTCACTACAAACATTAGTATTGTCAGACTCCGACGCACATTCTCACCGCATTCGTTGGAAGCACACAGATCCAAGGAACTCAACTTAGGCGGTGAATCAAACAAAGATGAAGTATTAGTCCCCCAAATCCGCAAATCACTCCAAAAGTGACCACCTATGGGCCTCTCATCTTTAACCCTGTACCGACAATGGTGGAATTACTACAACCTTGCTTTTGGTGTGCATCTCCAAAATGCGTAGAATCTACCCCGAGCATCTCCAAAATCCGTAGACTGTGACCCCCTAGAATCTACGATTGTAAGCAATTTGGCGCAATTTGTAGCTCACTAAACAAAAATATCTCCGATTGGGCGTGAACATGAGAACTATTAAACTCACACGGCACTTGCTTCATACTCTCAGCTGCCGAGAATCTTTCAAACCGAGCAAAATAGCAACGACCGCATCCAGAAATGGCCGGGTCGTCGCTAAAGGCTTAAGATGGTGAACAACCGTTTTTGTAGCAGTTGACATGAATCATGGTAGGTTGTTTCAAGGTGAACGTTGTGACCCAGCATTGGTTGACGACATCATGTCTGAAATGAACAACTGTGGTACATGTGAACTGCTTGTCATCGTTCACAGTTTGTGGTGATGTTGTTGTATGGATGTATGCAGGCTGGCAGTGTAAGTTACTAATAATTATCTTAGCAATTGTCACTGTCTCTACCTCTTTCCGATCCTGACTGATGATCCGGTTCTTGCTGACTCGTATATATCACGTACAGTCTGCATGTACAGCATACATAGATTCCTGGATCTCCTCCAGGTTACTTTATTTTCTGGAAATTTTTCCGTTCGGAGGTTGCTAGGTTGTTTGTCGAATTATTGATAAAACTACTAAATATGAGACCCAGGTGATTTTCAAGGAGTGACTCTTCCGATAAATTTTCTTTTTACCTCTTCAAATACACTAAACTTGATGTTTAACCTCGATGCATCTCAGAGGATTCTCTACTCCATTGATTAATAACTGCCAAGATGAACTTTTTGATAATATAACCATAGGTCATCTTCTAAACTTACATGAGATGATGTGGTAGGAATTCTGTAAATTTTGGTTGTACAGATTGAAAGAAGTTTGTAGTCAAAGTGGGGACACTTGTCCCTTAGGAATTAATTTCATCAAGTATTACGTGTTACGATGAGTAATACTGTTTTTTTTTTTAATAATGCATCGAATTGGACGAATTGGTATTTTTTGTTGATTCCGAGTGGTTTCTGAGCAAGACAACCATAGTTTCTGACACTACATTCTAGCATTTTGAGTGTGGTACTCAGGGGCGGTTTACACTATAGACCAAGAGCCATGACCAAGGAAAATGGATTAATTCCATGGTCACACTTCCATGGTCACACTTCAGAAAAATGTAATTTTTAAAGCCCTTGGGCCTTTCACTAAGTGTAAACCGAACTTGGACTAGGAGAAATGACCATGTACTAAAAAGTGGCGGTGCTGATTTTTTAAATGAATGCCTAAAAAGGGAAATTTTGCCTAAAAAAACAAAGAAAGAAAAACAAGCAAAAAGGACAAAAAGGGTGGCCGCCATTGTATCTACAGTAATGTTGGGCCCCCTCCAAAAAAAATCAATTTAAGAATAATAAAACGGCATTTCCGGCCCATGGTCTCATCGTTTAGCAATGAGAGAACCATTTTTGCCTCTCTCACCGCTAAATCCGGGGGACCCTTCAACATTAACCACTAGGCCTATTTCTAGGCCTTTTTAGGACCTCAAATCCTTTGGTCACTTTTCTTTTTTCCTTGTAGTGTAAACCCAAGTCATCCCGGGACGAGTTGATGGAGCCAATCACAGATTTTAGAGGTGCATGGGACGAGTTCTTGGTCCGTAGTGTAAAAAGCCCTTTAAGGGAGTGATAACAAAAAAGAATTCTTTCGATGAGAAATGCACTTCATTCAAAGTAAGAGTTACCTTGAATAAATTATCGTTCTCATTCTATTGTAACTTAGTCCATGAATTTAAAGTAACGTTGAAAGCTGTGATTCAGCTCGTGATAAATATTGGGAGTTCACCAAGTTACCGCCGTGTTTATGTATCACATGGAGTTGTGACATGGTGGCCTGTGTCCAAGTGTGGGCGAACCCAAACGAACCATAAATGGCCTTCATGTCCAAACCTCAAGTTCCTTCATTCCATCTATGCATCAGGTATAGTTATATTGTCTAGCTTTCATGATGTGCCGGCAATTCCTTCCAGACTTTCACTTAAACCATCTGCCTCCAAATACCATGTTTTCTTCAATTGGGCAATAAAGCGAAGATTCATCCCTAAAATATGGTTCACCTCAATCACCAAAATACAGTATTCCATACTAATGAAAATTTGGAGAGTTTTTCCAATCGACTGAAGTGTGCAAGTGAAACCACTTCGTTAGAAAGCTCAAAAAAATTACTCTAGATATTACTTGTATATAAATAAAAATTGGAGTTTTTTTTTGTTGAAGGTTATTTCTTGATTTGAAAAGATGGTATGAGATGACCAACAAGTATTCTTTCTACTATAAACCCTTGGTAACCAACCAAAGGTCCAAAAGTGACCGACATATATAAAATTGGGGTATATTCAACCTACTTCCATCCGATTACCACCCATTCAATTTCAAATGGAGGCTTGCTTTTAGTCAAGACCCCTTACTTTTGGTCAACATTGCAGAGCCCAATGTGAGAGCCCATATAATTGCAATGTTATTTGAGCACATTGCAGAACTTGTTTGTTGGGGGGGGGGTCATACTAAACACCTTCATCAAACTTTGACCACCTTCTATCGCAACTTTTTACACTACGGTCCGTGATTTTCTAATTTTAACTTTAAAAGGATCATGTTAGGCACATGTGCACCAAATTTTAGGAGTAGAAGAGGGGTAGAAGATGCTCTTAAAAATCCTGCAATGCAACTATGTGCTACGAAATTAACAATACACTTCAAGTTTTGCATATGTCATATCCATCTCATATTTTTGAAATTCATAAATCCGTACAGTAGATGCAAAGATTTCCATTTCCTTTCCAAGAAGATTTTTTTTTTTTTTAAATGGACAAAAAACCCAATTTCTATTGAATTTAGAATCAATCAAAGTTTTGCTACACTATTTGTTATGTGTCATACTAAACCGCTGCGCTATTTATAAATATTACTGGAAAAATGTAACTTTTGAATTGTAAATCAAATTTCTACGAAAAATATGTCTACACGAAGCTAATAAAAAGTTGTTCATATAGTAAAGAATCTCATAAAATCATGCCTAAA
Organism: Bryoerythrophyllum caledonicum; assembly: GCA_963971425.1. Classification (NCBI taxonomy): domain Eukaryota; kingdom Viridiplantae; phylum Streptophyta; class Bryopsida; order Pottiales; family Pottiaceae; genus Bryoerythrophyllum; species Bryoerythrophyllum caledonicum. The sequence continues at coordinate 12,114,128 of OZ020519.1, forward strand.
TTTGAGAACATGGTACCCTATTCACACTCAAAATGTCCCCCAAGGGAACATTGGGCATGTAGGGGTTAACTATGGTATAGATTGTTGTTATTTGGTGTACTCAATGGCCATCTCATACCATCTTTCTTGTAGCGATTCTGTAGGAATTATTGGTTTGTTTCGTTGGAAAAAGTACTCAGCTCATAATCCATTGAATTGGACCAGTAAATGGACTGATCTCTGGATTGAAATTGCGGTACATTTGAAATGACATGAACCGCCGAGTCTGCCCTTTGTGAAACATTGAGGTCGCTAGCTTATGGTGACACTCAAAACAAAAGATGGAGTCATGTGTACAACCCCAGGTCCCCAGGTCCCCAGCGTACATCCATAGTGTCTGTAGTGTGCTTTTTTCTATGAGAAAGACAAAGAGAATTATCTCCATTCAAAGAAATAAAATTAAAACTACATACTGGTAGTTTTTATACCATATAAATATTCCACGAAGATTGCCTTCTTGCAAAATGTAAATGATAAAAATCTGAACCCCCAGTTAATTAAAAAACTTGCCCTCCCCATTGTTTTGATCCTGAAATCCCAAAAGGTTTTGCATCTTTCGCAAGGATTTTTTCGACCCTTCAACGTCAATTGGGAATTGTATATATAGGCACGTATTTTACTCTGCAGAATACAAAGAATGTAATCATATTTACACCTTTGGATTGAAGATTCTTCAACTAACATCTTTCATTTGGAGGCCATTGAAATATGTGAACCTTATCGAGTTCAAATACAACACCATACATGTAGAGTGATGTGACCACCACTCACACCTTTAGACGGTTGATCCCTTTACCGTCCAAGAAGCCTGAAATGGGACTCCGGAGGTGCTAACACTCAATTTGCATGAAATCCATGAGGAATTAGGCCTTGAAATGCCACGTTTAGATTTGCGCACTTATTACATGAACACTCTCCAACAATCAGATCATGATTTGGATTTATAGAACTCTTGGAAGAGCTAGGAATACAACACACAATACATTAAAATACATTAAAATACAGTGAATACCATGCCACATAATATGTTGTATTTCACACACATGCACATTGATTTTGGTCTTCAATTGTTGATTGAATTTTGTCTTTAAGACATTCCTCATTGTTTTGTGATTATTGATCTCTCTCCTCACATACGAAACTTCCATTTTGATTTGTATAAGGTTGGAGCATTTTTGCAGACAATCAAGTAGAAAAAAGCAAAAAAATCACCAATAATTGTGTATAAATCTTTCTTCACATATGATATGTCAACGCGAAGCTACACCGTTCCCTGAATATAGTGTAGACTAGACTATTTGAAATTTCCTACACTATTTGAAAATTTACATGCAATTGTTGACTGACACACACTTCCTTGAGAACAAATACCCAATCAGAACTTGGCATGCACATGCTTTGATGGAAATTAGTGTGGGTGATCTACATCAATAATCCCTCTACACTATATTCAGTGTTTAGTGTACCAACCTAGTGCACATGTGAACCGCTCTTATTCATAGTAAAAAAATTCTTGCAAGAATCTATTGATGGTTAAAGTAGTACAACCTCCAAAATCCACAGTTTTCACTACCAATATACGGTATTTTTTAACACTATAATCTATTCCATCAATCATCGGATGTTGTGCAAAACTTCCCAAAGGTTAGGTCATGGGTTAAGTTCAATTTTGTAAGGTAAGATATTAATATTAGGCATTGTATTTCCATAAAATCCGGTTCAAAGAAAAAAATCATGAGAAATCTTGGTTTTTCTAGAAACATACATGGGCAGTAAAGGATTAAGGACAACGACGTATACTCCCTTCCTGGGAAACGTCAATGGTTCAATGGAGGATTCCTCTGGAGGGTCACGAAAACTCATCCACACATGGCATGCGGATGGCCTACCTACAAAATTCAACAACCACAAATTGGGAGAGCGCTTTTTGTATGGAAATACACTGGAGATACCACTCGGCTCACACCAAATCTCCTCTCTTGTCAATTTGTCAGACTGTGTAGCCTATTGCCTCGCTGCATTCCTCGGAAACGCATAGATCCAAGCAAGTTTCCGCAATTCGCGGATCATGCACTGATGACCTATCAGTAATGCTAGTCGCAAATTACTTCAATAGCGACCACCTATGGGCTTGTCCTCCTTAATGGGTTAATGACATTTTCTCACCTTTGACTTACAAGTACAAACTCGGTTCATACTTGGTTTACCGTCATTGAGCCCAAAGATATGCTGATCATGCGATCATTCATCAAAGTGACTGGAATGGAGTCATGTCACTGGTGGTACAGGTTTGGAGAGGATTGGTTGCTTGATGGGCTGTCATAACTTCCGGGATTCAAAGGGGGCTTCGTTGAATATTTGTGTTGCAGCTCTTTTTGTTCCATGCCGGAGTCAATCCAGGTGGGCCAACAAATTGCACTCACCAGGAGTTTTGGTTTCCACTGGCTTTATTATTTATTTAAAGGACTCACGCATGTTGAAAGGAAGAATATCTTTACGTATGAGTTGTGTGTAGTTCTATCAAAACCGTATCCGAGGGTCGGATTTGCCCAAAAAATTAATAATAATAATAAAAATCTACAAATTGATGGCAAATCTTTGAATTATTTACTCAGTAAAAGGATGAATTTTCAAGAATATTCGTTTTGCCAAAGATCTACTTTCGGAAATAAATAATATTTAGCACTACAGTGCCTAATCCTACCCTCTTGGGTATGGTAGAAGAAAAAGAGGTTGGAAGTTCATGGAAAAGATTTTTTTTAATTTTCAAGGCAAGTAGGATTAGTTTAAAGTTCTTTTGGGAGATGCGTTAAATGAAAGATTTGTTATGTAACCAAGGATTAATCTTGTGGTAATTCAATGCAACCATTAAAGTTCTCTTCACCATTTGTGAGTTTTCAAGATGTTCTTCCATTCCTTACTTTGTACCAGCTACACTATTCATCCAAAGCATTCATCCAAATCATTCATCCAAAGTATGCATCTAACACTACTCAAAATTCATCTCTCTCGAACTAGATTTGATGATGATTCCAATTTAAGTATCAATTTTCTTTTCCCTTAGAGAATCTCTATAGAGGGCTCCATCCATCAAAATGGGTAAATAATGATGCTCAATACTCCATAATTTTTTATTAACATGGTTTGTTCATAAAATAGAAAGACAACACCAAAAATATTCTAAGTAGATATTATTTGGAGATTAATATCATCATGAGGTTGTTTGTATAGTAGTCAATAGGTGGGCTTAGCTTGTAAGTGGTTCACAAACTTATAGAATCAAATGTTGGCAAATTCAAGTTTTGTTCAATCACTGAAGCCTTGAGAAATACATGTATCTTTAGAATGTTTTTGTTGATGGTAAACATACCACTGGCACCACAAGAGCATTGGGATTTGGCCATTCATATAGATGAAAACCAGGGGTGCGCGAACTTTCTACGAACCAAATTTGCACCCTGACGCTCAAACTTGCCTGGCTCAACAAGCTATTGGTTTAGCACCCCCAACGGTTTACAAGAGGAGTCAATTATCCCTAAAATTTACCCTTTGACCTTTTCCAACAAACTTTTCAAGGCAACCTTCGCCTTCTTCACGAGAATACTGCTCCAATATGCTAGACTTGGTCTCATTGCTAGAAATTGTTGTGTAAATGCCAACACTACGATGCGCCAATGCCCTCTAACCATGTTGACATTGTGCAAATTTTTTATTCTTTACCCGGCCAATGAGACACCACACTAGCATTAGCACGCATGTGCAGTGTCCGGCGGGGTGCCTACAATGTTGCGGGTGGAGGAAAGGCACAAAGAATATTCTTCTTTTCTACATAAAACTTGGAGATCATTTTTATTTTTATTTTTTACTATTTATGTGGTGATAACCTTCTAATCGACCGTTCAGATTCTCATTCTAAAACATATTACGTTCACAAAAAGAATATAACTTGAATTGACAATTTTTGAACCTCCACTCCTTGCACAATTTTTTTGAATATGCCACACCCTTTCTCTCCCTCTAAAAATTGGTGTGCAAGGAACCAATATCATGCTTAACATAAAGGTTATGAATTTAGACATTTTGTAGTGCAAAAATTGGACACCAAGGGAAGTCAAAGTTTGTTGATCCACAAACAGTAAGGAAGAAATTGAACCCTTTTCTCTACTTCAAACACTATAATCTTTTAATCCGTGCAGTCCACAAATCTATATAAAGTATGATCCCACGCCAATATTGAGGGTAACCTACAAGCCGATAAACTAGCTAAAGACGTAGAGACAAAATACACATACGAACATGCCCACACAACACCATACTACTACCAAAGAAATGAATGGCCTTTTATGGAAGAAACCCTAGACAAAGGCCCAATCGGATTACTATCCAAAGACCTTAAATGACATGACCTCCACAACAATCTAACGGGACTTCCCGAAAACCTCCCAAATATCAAAAAATGGACGGGAAATAGAGACACTAACAACGAACTATCCAATGACTTATGGAGAAACTCGGTTATCACTGATTCACAAAAAACATGCCTCATAAAATTTTGGATGGGCCTATATATGGGCAATGCCCAAAAACAACTTTTTTTTGGAATTGGAAGATACCCCTCCATCACATGCCCCATCTGCAATTCCACTAACCGAGACACATGACTACATGTATTACTTAAATGTCACCAACAACATATTTATGCACTCATTGTCAAAAGATATAACAAACCAGTTTAGGAAATTAGAAAACTACTAGAATTATCCAGCAAATCTAGATGTTTTACCCTAATAAATGCGGGTATCTTCAACAACACGTCACCTAAGAACACAATGCCACCTTGGCTACTACCGTGTACATGTGACACACAAATGCCAATATAATGCCCGATTTCAACCACATAGAGTATGTGTCTGGGGTCTACCATACAACACCTTCCCACCCATAGAATGTAATTCAGACCTTACCATACAATTCATAGAATTCACATATTGTAATGATAGATTCTCACCCAACACAATCACACAAAAGATAAATAAATACCAACCACTTCTTGACAAAATTAGCGCACAAGGTTGGAAAGCAGACCTTCTAAGAGTAATCACCGCTCGGCTCAAGCCTCAACACATATCCCCTCTATGAAAGCAATTGAAAACACATTTAAAATCCCAAAAGCCTCCATCAAAAACACATTAAAAACCATCAAAAACACATTAAAAAACATCAACACCATAGCTATCCAACATGCCGTGTCCATCCTCCTCCACAAACGAAGATTGGAAAACAACGAAGCTCTACCCAATTAAGATGATCCCCGTAATAAATCCTTAATTTCAAAATAGACCTTAACGGATAATCCCTCACCTCTAACACATTAAAACCCCCCACCTTACCCCCCCTCTTTTCTTCAAAACTACTAAACTCCCATTGCACTATGAGCTCCTTCTCTTCTTTAGTGTCTACCATCAAAAGGGGGAAGCAATCCCAAGCTACTAATCCTCTATTTGGTGGACATTCGATTTAGTGGTGGAACGAACAGACACTCTATTCACGCCGGCCTCTCCTGAGATACCAAAGTTCTTCTTCTTCTTTCGTGCCGTCAGAGTTTATGGAATTTTGTGAGTATATTACTTAATAAGTCTTAATTGAGGTCCTATGGTTCAAACTAGAAGTAAGGGTTTGGTTTTTCTTCTTTACCCACTACACTAAAGTGAGTTGTTTTGAAGTGTTTTTTGTTGTGAAATTGTCAAAGAAATTTAGGGGTTAAAAATCTACTACGAATAGTTAACTACTACAAAGAGTACAAAAGATCCTCTTTTTTCCCTCAGTACTTCCTGATGTGATTTCCACTACCTTAATGTATGGGTAATAGTAGCATAATTTGTAAAGTACCAGGCTTTCTTTTAGACAAGCTTCTCAATGCTCAACTTTCTAGCTCTCTCTTTTCGAGGCATAGGCTCACTAATGGAACAAACACACACTTCATTCTTAACCCCTCAAGGACCAAGACATTGTAGAGGAAATCTCTACTCCGTTAAGTTGATCAAAAACTACCAAGATAAACTCTTTAATAATGTTACTATAGAATCTCTTTCAAATTTACATGAGATGATGTGGTAATTTTCTTGTAAATTTTGACCAAACAAGTTGAAGTATACCATACAAAGTGGTCACTTTTGGACACTACCTGCCAAACAATTTTTTTTTGAGATCCTACTAGTTTGGACACAATGGGTATCACCTAGGCATTACATGTGTATCACCTAAATGTTACATGGATATCATATTGGCATTACATGTGTATCACCTAAATGTTACATGGATATCATATTGGCATTACATGGGTACCACCTAGACAAATCTCTTGAATTTTCCAAAAAATGTGGACATTCTCCATTCTGAATTAATTGTAATCAAAGTGAAATTTTTGTCCTACAAACGGACACTTGGTCCTTTACGGGTTAACTGGCATTCTGAATGGAATAAAAACCTCAAAAATCAACAATTGTTTGGCCAATCATTCGTGCTCACATCGGTCCCCTTGACTACACGAATTGGTGAATTTGATTGGTGATTTCAACCCAGTGTCCCATTGCTTCAATGAGAGAACATCAACCGTGCAACCTTGGAATTAAATGGAGCGAATTCATCTTCAAAGGATATGAATAGAAAAGGTGGTACTTGTGTGGCGACTCGGACTTCTTCCTCTGCAGCATTTCAGGCTACAAGTCACTTCACTTAGCTGTCGTTCATGTCATGGTTTATGTGCTTGTCAAGATCAACGTACTTCTGTATACATTCTAAGATTGCCGTTACTTTACAGAGCCTGAGCTGATCCCCATAGCTTGTACACTTTGCAGATGCTTCAGAACTTCCTCCTGGCATTGTTTTCAAAATTATTCAGAAAGTGAGTGAATGAATCAGTTGTACTGTACACAGCCTGAAGATGCTCCTAGCCCAACAGAAAAGGAAAAAAAATCATTCTTTTCAGAATCAAATAAAAGTATCACTCATCAATTTGATGAGTGACAAGCTTTTATTTTTATTTTTATTTTTAGGGTGCAACGGTAGCCAACTACAAAGAAAAGAACCCATGAATTGGCCCAGAATGAAAGGATATTCTCTTTTTGTACAATGAAACATAAATAATATTGCTGCTCCACTACTTTTTTTTTTAATAACCCCTAAAGGCCCAAGTTTACCTACGGGGTACAATTCTTTTCACTTTGGCTGTAATTATCTTTCAATCCGTATTGGCTGTAATTATCTTTCAATCCGTATGGTCAATCCGTATGGTTAATATCTCACAAGATATTAACCACATCATCTCGTACAAGTTTAGAAGAAGACCCTAGAGTTATATTCTCAAAAAGTTTATCTTTATCAGATTCCTCTGAGAGGCCTTGGGTCTTTAGGGGTTAAATTTGAAAAAATATCAACGTAAATCAATCTCTAGTGCTCTACCTATGAGACGATACAGTTTTGATGTACAGGGTGCTCTACCGATGAGACGATACAGTTATGGTATCAATTCTACTTTTCAAAAGTTTTTTAGAAATGTTTTATTGCACATTGATGTGATATTCTTATCCAAGAGTTGTGTACCCTATGATTCCCGTGTAATGACAAGCAACAAGCCAAATTCTATGTTAGTTGGTAGTGCTTTATGTGGATGGTTGATGAGTCCAAGTTTCACCACACTCAACCGCCGAATCATTCAAGCATATCCCCAAAATCATAGGCTCCTGAGAAGAACCATTCCCTTTGAATGTAGGCGTGGGCAATGGAAACATACTGAAGTTGACAACTTGATGATGAGGGATCAACACACGAAGAACAAGGCGTGGCTTCAATGTATTCAAGACTTGGAAGACTTGGTCCTTCTCAGTTAACCCTTAGACGTAAGTCGGGAACCATGTATACTGGCTTGTAATTTACTCTCTAGAATACAAAAAAACGTATTACAGTATAGCAAGCACCTTCCATTTTTGGATTGATGGTTCTTCAACTATGATCTTTTCATTTGGAGGTCATTGCAATATCTCAACCTTATCATGTTCAAATATGACATTAGACATGTAGAATATTGTGTCCACCTGAGGCTCCTTCTAACGTTGAACCCTTTAAGGAGGACCTATGCAACCACGCTTGGGAGACCCAAAGATGCTATGAGTGGGTACATTTCACCGCGACTCGTCACTACAAACTTCAAGAAGAGAAGAAGAAGAAGAATGCTGGTCCCCGCGTAGGGGGCCCGGCATGAATAAAGTGTCTCTTTGTTCCACCCCTAAGACCATGCCCACCAGGCAAGGAATTGGTAGTATGGAACTACTTCCTCCTCTTGAGGATAGACACCATGTAACAAGTAACCAAACACCCAAGAAACCGACCGAAACTAAAGATGTGTGGGGTGAGGTGTGGAGGTTTGATTTGATGGGGTGTCTTGTATGTTAGGGACGGCTTGGTTGTTTTCAAGTTTACGTTTATGTAGTAGTATGGACATAGCGTGTTGAATTGCAATGTTATTAATGTTTTTTGAAGGTATTTTTTTATTGGAGCCATAGGTATTTAAAAAAATTCTTCGAGAGTTTTCATAGATGGGATAAAATACAAACTTCACTATAGTTCACCCGTCAGACTCTTGCACACATTCTCACCAGGTTGCACACATAATGGAACGCTTGTTATAGTGGACAAGGTTGAATATGGTTGTTACACACAATGGATGTCATGAGGGGTGACCTTTGGCTCGATGGATGTTGCTGTAATATTAAACAGATAACTCTTGTAGAGAGCATAGGATTTGCCTATTGACCCCGGTCGAGCGCCCAGCCACGCCACATGCTCGGGAGGGCTTGGGAGGGGTGGGACAAAACGTGCCCCCCCTATTCTTGTGTTGGAGTGGGCCCTTTTTGATCCAAAGAGAGTTCCCGAAGGGTAATTTGGGGACGCAAGCTCCAATATTAGCCCAAAAAATCCCAAAAAGGCCTCTAGAATCCTAAAACGGGCCAGGCCAAAAAAATGGACCCACTGGAGGCTCAGGTTTGGTGCAACTCTCTACTGAGGTCAAAAAGGAGATCCGAGAGCATACATGGACCCAGCTGACTATCATAATGAAATGGCTATTGTAACACAAGCTCTTGTAAAGGGAGCTGCCTGTAGCATCATAATGGTTGTTTTTAAATCTAAGAAACAAAAACGTACCAAACCTGAAATCCACAGTGACGGGAATCTTGAGAAATCCAAGTGCCAGCTATGTTGCGAAAGGAAGACCCAACCGTGCATCATTGGAAGCGGTGTGGTCATGGATATGTCCATAGCTGCAAATTAGGTGCGCTATGCAAACTGAATGAGTCAGTTGGTGGCTTTCATTCTCAAAAGGCATGCCTTGTCCTCACCCGACGTTGAGTCAGATGCCAGCCCAACTGTAGTATCGGCATTTTGGACATTCAATCAATGTGAATGACGACATTACATTGTAATTTACTTGAATGCCCAGGCCTAATTTACCTCAACAACAATTTTTGCGCAATAGATAAAAGTCTTGCAGTAGATGAGTCCTAATTTATGTGCAAAGTTCCACTTGTAACAAAAATAAATACAAAAATAAATAAATCATTATGCCCCAGTGTTAAGGGAATCATATATAACCTTGTTAAATTATCTTATTCAGTGCAGTGATAACAAAATACTCAAACCAACAAGTCTAATAAATCTATGGTTTGGATGTAGGCTCGTCACTCCTCACACACTTTTCTTCATTCTCTCTAAAACAAAGTTCTTTTTTCACACAAGGACTAAAGATAGCATCAAATTGATCTACAAGTAAACACCTCAAAAATCACCCGTTCTCGCATACATGCTGACAACGTACGGTAATCATTCTAGTCCAGGTTGGAGCAGAAATAATGTGATGCCTAGAAGAACTAACGTGGCATTTGCATAGGCCATGGACGGTGGTGTGGTCGACGTGGTCGGTGAAGTGGAGCCATGGATAGCCATGCATGGAGATGATGAGGACGAGGTTCATATCCAAGTCCAGCTTGCATCTCGAGGAAATGGATCTGCAGCAAGCCGCAATGGATCTGGCGAACTCATGACTGACTAACATACAGTCAGTTGCAGCTATGAGAGAATAAGGCACGTACATTGCAGGGGGATGGCATCATGGAATACGGAAACCGAGAGCTAGCACCGTTCACACGCGCATTGCAATGAGTGTTGAAAGCAAGTCAAGGTGGAAAAAATATCATATTTATCTACAATATACAGCAGTGAAGAAGGAAGTGAATGCTACTGTAGTGAGGCATGGTCTGTGGGGGACGCTATATACGGTCACGTATTCTACACTTAGATTACCAAAAATGTATTGAAATTTAGCACGACCGATGCACCCTTGGATTGAAGATTCTTCAACTAACATCTTTCATTTGGAGGACATTTTAATCGATCTGAACTGTATCATGTTCAAATAAGACACCATACATGTAGGATGCGTGACCATTTTGCAACTTCTCAAACATGTGGTAAGTGCAATAATAATCTACATCTGAAATGCCATTGGTGGTGGTTGGATCGGGCTCAACGCGAATACAAACTTTTGTGACTATTGTATACATCAATTCTAACATCTTGTATGTCAAAAAACATCATGTTGCAACCCAAATGTGGCTTCATAGAGCATACATGAATCGTTTTGGGACAAAAACCTTTATTGAAAGTGCTACATGCCACCTCAAAGGAAAAAAATAAATCATTACTTAGAGGTGGAGGAAGTTGGGCATTTGTTGAGACCATTGCCACTATAACTGGTGCAATCATCTGCGAGTTACAGACCGCAATGATCATGTGCAAGTTACAGACTACAGTGATTTCCATAAAAAAAAGTTTGTAGATTTTGGTGTTGAAATGTACCCACTGCATAAATGCCATTCTGCATGATTTGGAACATAAGTGAATCCTAATGTGCTAAAAAAAGCCCAACGGCCTTACAAGGTTGAATACCAGAAGGTGCCATTGGTGGCCACAACATTCTACATGTATGTGTCGTATTTTATGGATCAATATATGTGCATGTACATACAGTTCCCGACCAGCATTTCAGGGTTAAAGGTTAAATCATCTTGAACTAAAATTGATCTGTACAAGAAGGAGTGATTGGATGGAAATTATGGAATCCACAATTTAAACTTTTTCTTTGGAAGGGGCTTCTTGTGTTACCTAGTTTACTTCCCCACTACAGCAAAACTGGTATGTTGGCAATGGACATTAAATTCGTTCCTTCACTGGATATTGTCATGGTCATTGTGACGCAGCTTGAATCAAATTACTCCATATGATGTCGTGTTCTGACAACAAGTAGATAAAATAATACTAATACCAGTACTGCTGGTCTTTCTAATTGCACAGCCAGTGATGCTCTCTCTTTCAAAGAATTCTTTCATTTCCTGTGTGAATGGTGACTACACTACAGATGATATTTAGTGTAACCACACTAATGTTTTTGGTGATGCAATAACTTTTTACTTTTGAAGAAGATTTTTACCGAGGGCATAACTATCAATACTATCTAAAGAGAGTGACCATTGTTATCATAGTTGGTAAAAATATTCATCAAGAGTAAAAACTTATAGCACTTTTAAATAAATTAGTGTGGTTAACACTAAATATAATCTTTAGTGTAGTGGTATGACAAAAAAATTCGCATGGATAAGTATAGTACAGATTTACCCATCACATTTACAATCCACTCCACTGTAACCTACTTCCATGCCATTGGTTAACCCTTTACTGCCCACGTATGTTTATGGAAAAATCGAGATTTCTACTGGTTTTTTTCTTTGAACTGGATTTTATGGAAATACAATGCCTAATATTAATATCTTACCGTACAAAATTGAACTTAACCCATGACCTGAACTTTGGGGAACTTTTGCACAACATCCAATGGTTGATGGAATAGACTATAGTGTTTAAAGTTACCGTATATTGGTAGTGAAAGCTGTGGATTTTGGAGGGTGTACTACTTTAACCATCAATAGATTCTTGCAAGACTTTCTATATGTTGAAATTAGAGCAATTTACATGTGCACTAGGTTGATAGCTTTGCATTGACATATCATATGTGAAGAAAAGATTTATACACAATTATTGGTGATTTTTTTGCTTTTTCCGACTTGATTGTGTGCAAAAATGTTCCAACCTTATACGAATCGAAACGGAAGTTTCATATGCAAGGAGAGAGATCAACAATCAAAAAACAATGAAGAATGTCTTAAAGACAAAGTTCTCCATGGATTTCATGCAAGTTGAGTTTTAGCACCTCCGGAGTCCCATATCCGGGCTTCCTGGGCGGTACAGGGTTAATTTGTTGTGAAAATAACCAATCATTTTTGATGGGGTGAATTGGGTTTTTCACCTTCAAAATGATGATACTAGAGCAGTATTGAAGAGGATTCAGGACAGCCTTTGAAATTTGCACATGACTGCCATTCTTCAATCAGTGCACAAAATCTACCTTGTGTGCCAAAGAATGGAAGTTGTTAACTTACTCAGATTGACCCATCTCGAGATTTGTTGGACAGTTTTTTGCACACAACCATTGAAATCAACTTGTACCCCAGAATGTTGAGGCCAGGGAGAATTGACCCCTCGCTCGTCCTTACCCGTAGGGGCCACGAGGTGGTGGGGCCAAACCTGGCCCCTATTTTGTTTTTGGATGGGGACCTATTTATAGCAAGAGAGGGACCTCCAGGGTAAACAATGTCTGTAGGCCTCAAATTTGTCAAAAAAAATTCCAAAAAATGCCTCTGGACCCCCCAAAATAAGAAGGCCAGAGAAATGACCCCATGCAATTACGACGGGGGCCCACCTCGGGTAAGGACGAGCGAGGGGGTCAATTCTCCCTAGCCGAATGTTGATATCATTCACTGTATTGGATTGCCTTGAAGGCATGAGAGGTCACATTTGGGCTGCTGCAACATCGTGTTTGTTTTCTGTGTATTTGACATACAAGGTGTAAGAAGTGATGTATTCAATAGTTTCAAAAGCTTGCATTTACGTTGCGCCCAATCCAATGCGACCAATGGCATTATTAATGTAGATCATTACTGCACCTTCTACATGTTTGAGAAGTTGCAAAATGTAACTGTATGGTGTCGTGTTTGAACATGATAAGGTTCAGATTGATTGAAATGACCTCCAAATGACAGATGATGGTTAAAGAACCTTCAACCCAAAGGTATATGTCTTGCTAAATTCTAATACACTTTTTATATTCTAAGAGTAAATTATGTGAGAATATATACTTTCTTCCAGAGACCTTTAAGGGTTAACCCTTAAACATCGTTCAAGAACCGTATATACAAGTACATATTTTATCCAATAGAATACCAAAAAATGTATTGAAGTTTAGAAAGAAATACACCTTTGGTTTGAAGATTCTTCAACCAACATCTTTTATTTGGAGGTCATTTCAATCAATTTGAACCTTGTCATGTTCAAATACGACACCATACATGTAGAATATTGCAGCCACGAGTGGGTCATTTTGAAGATTGAGGATTAGCCCTTAAAGGTCAATAGGGGACCATATAAACGGTCACCTATTTTCCTCGTAATATACTAAAAATGTACTAAAACTTAGCAAGACATACACCTTAGAATTCAAGATTCTTCAACTGACATCTTTCATTTGGAGGTCATTTCAAATATGAACCTTATCATGCTCAAATATGACACCATACATGTAGAATACATGACCAGTTTGCAACTTCTCAAGCATGTAGCAGGTGCAATAATGATCTAAATTTGAAATGCCATGTGTCAGTCTCAATACAAATACAAACTTTTGTAACTACTGTATACATAAATTCTTACACCTTGTATGTGAAATACACAAAAAACATCACATTGCAACCCAAATGTGGCTTCTCAGACCTTTAAGGGTTAAAGTCATGCGGTGAAAAACAGGCCCATTTGTACTTGCGCTGGTGGAATCCAGTGAATCCATTTTCGAGGGATAAGTAGAGGTAGTACGCTTTCTTTGCTCACTGAATCCAAAATTTCAGATATGTTGTGGCAGGACGGTTTCTGTAGGTGGACAAAGTTTGGAGATTGATCTATTGAACAAAGGACAGCCTTAGTTGATCGTTGACAAGGTGTCGCACGAGTACAGCATGTTTGGTGGAGTATTGTGAACCATCTAAACGCTACTGGCAGACAACACGCAGAGCGAGATAGTTATGAAGAAACAAAATTCAGTCCCTGTGGGTTTAAGCATGTGAACAGTACTTTTTCAGGTATATCGGAAAATGTGAAGCGGATTTATTCACATTGTTTTAAAAGCTTGACCTTATTTGAAGGATGTAGTAAATGAGGATCGTTAACATGTAATTTGCAATTTTCAGTTGCATATAAAATTCCTATGTGCAAGATGAATTTTTCATCACGTTTTCAGTTTTTTTTCAAATTTCTATGTCCAAACCTTGGCCCACCTAGTTAGACTGGTTAAGGACAAGGGCCAAAACTACCAACTTGATAGCCTAAGTTCAGCCAATAATGAGATGACCAACAAACAAATTAGCGCTTTGGAATCAATGTCACAACGTAAGTTTGGAGTCTCCCTACGGTGGTTTCAACGACAGTTGGAAAAAGGATCATGGAGTGAGTGTTGTTTTGACCCTTTAATCCCTTACCGCCCATGAAGCCCGAAATAGGACTCCGGAGGTGCTAAAGCTCAATTTGCATAAAATCCATGAGGAATTAGGCTTCAAGATACTTGGTTCAGATTTGCGCATTGGTCACATGAACACTCTCCAACAATCAGATCATGATGAGGGTTGTTGTCGTACCACAAATTAATTTTTTTTGGTTAATTAGTGAGTGATCTTAAATATGACCAGTTAGATAGATACATGAGTTAGACCTAGACTAGTATTAACCCTTAAGGTAGATTAGAACTAGGAAAGTTAAAAGGTATTTTGAAAACCTTAAAGTAGCTAAAAGGTAGTCTAGGACCCGAATCCTAGCTGAAGTATACCAAGCCCGGGAAAAGAAATAGCCCGGACCTCAACATGAGGAGCTGGAATACAAGCCCGAAAAAGAAATAGCCCGGACCTCAACATGAGGAGCTAGAATATAAGCCCGGAAGAGGAAGAGCCCGGACCTCAACAGGAGGAGCTGGAATACAAGCCCGGAAGAGGAAGAGCCCGGACCGCAATAGGAGGAGCTGGAATATAAGCCCGGAAGAGGAAGAGCCCGGACCGCAACAGGAGGAGCTGGAGTACCAGCCCAGAAGAGGAAGAGCCCGGACCACAACAAGAGGAGCCGGAGGGAAAGTTCAAACAGCTCAAGTGCAAGTAGCCGGAGGGAAGCAATGTGGAGATACCCATTGAAACCTAAAGGCAACTTCTGAGGGTCTGAGCCGGAATATATAGGAAGCTGGAACTTGGGGAAGTAACCAGAATAGGAGGCGACATCCGCAGCACAGCCCGAAGGCACCAGCATCGACCAGACCGGAGGCACCAGCACCGACAGCCTAGAGGCACCAGCATCGACCAGCCCGGAGGCACCAACATCGACCAGCTCGGAGGCACCAACATCGACCAGCTCGGAGGCACCAACATCGACCAGCTCGGAGGCACCAACATCGACCAGCTCGGAGGCACCAACATCGACCAGTCCAGAGGCACCAACATCGATAGCCCGGAGGCACCAACACGGACAGCCCGGAGGCACCAACATCGACCAGCCCGGAGGCTCCAGCACCAATAGCCCGGAGGCACCAGCATCGACAACCTAGAGGCGGAAACAGATAGAAGCCTAGAGGCTAGTACTACCAGGAACCCGAGGCGGACAAGCAAGAGGGAACTGAGAGAACAATCAACAGGAAGAGCAGGAGTATGGCCTCAACGAACCCGGTATTGTCCTCGGCGAAGGACATTTCCCCAATCATTTTGAAGGACTCCTTGGAAATCACCGAGCTCTAGGAGGATGTCCTTCGTATGGGATGTCTCTCCCTTCTTGACTTCGGTTGGAGTTTTTGTGTAGAGTCAACCGTACAAGAGTTGCGACATGATCCATTACCGGAACCCGAGGGAGATAACATCCGAGCTTGCCCAGATCGTTGGACAATGGGAAGGTGGCAGGAGGTGTACAATTTTCCACGACAAGGGGCGGGCTGGACGAGTTTGAAGAAGGAGGAGTACGTCAAGGGACGTTTCAGCACCAAGGATGCTAAGAATGGCTATGGGTTGAAGAAGTGCCTTCACCCTCGAGCCAAACGGGTCTTCTCATTCCTCGTACCTATTCTACACCCTAAAAAATCCACCCGAGTTACGGTCACCCTTGCTAACACCATGTATGGATCCTATCTTGGAGAGAGGGTGGTGAATTGGGCCATCATAGTGAAGCACATGGTGCTCCGCTTAACGAAGAGTGTCAACAACGCTAAGCGATCGCCACTCTGCCCTTTCTTGATTCACCTCTATCACTACTTCAAGGAGACCACTCCGTAGGAGACCATGGCATATGGGACTCATCTTATGATGAAGAAGTTCGGCGGATCGGAATCGAAGTCCGAACCAAGATTGGAAGGAGGGAATAGCTCATTACAGTAAGAGGGGGAGGCTATCCACCCTTCCAAGCCCCAAAAACAGAGACAAGGAGGAGCACCATCCACCCGAGCTAGAGTTGCGGTCCGTGCAGCAGCTACAGGGCCAGCTCAACTTGGAGGTAAGACTTACCGTGCAACAAAGTTGGTAGATGCCCTTCGATTGTGTGTGGATGACACGGAAAAGACTCTAGGACAGGTGAGCATCCTGGTAGACAATCCTACCAGCCAAGGACCGATCGCCGCGGTTAAAGAGAATATGGAGGAGCCAGTGACCTCTGCACCATGGAGCAAAAGATCAACCGGCTCACCTTCGATATGACGAAGATGAAGAGCCGAGCATTGGAAGGAGAGAAGAACCACAAGGAGCCTCTTCTCCAAGCCTGTGCTTCGGCATCAACATTAGAGCAGGTAGAGGAGGCATTACACTTACCTGCAGATGTAGTACTAAAGGCCAAGATGTTTGATGCATGATTGAAGAGGGATGACGACATTTCCAGCAAGAGGGTGATTGCCTTCATGATGGAGCAGACGGTGAAGGTTGAGGCGGCTTATGCCAACATGAGATTGTTGGTGAACAATCTCACTCACATCCTACCCAAATTTGTGAAGACTCCGACAACTCGGATAAAGATGGAGATTTGGGCTCGGAGACCAATTTGGAGGAGCGTAGGACAGGTGATCATGGCCCTCGGACAGAGAACGATGTGGTGGATCTTGACAACCCGGATATGCCCTCTCAACCCCCGAGCTTGAGAGTTTCTACAGGACCATCGCCTTCGAAGATCACCACACAGACACCTAGTGATTGGAAGGAAAGCCCGGGTGTTGCAATGGAGCTTCCATCCTCGGTCCATCCTCGTCAATTGCCACTCGGTGACCCCGTTCGCTCTACAACCGTTGTGGCCCCTTTGCAGAGCATGCTTCGACTCGGGAAGACCGCAAGTGAGAGTTCCACTTACTTGCACCCCCCGGTACGGACATCCGGATAAGATGTCATCATGGAAACTCTGAGCCAGGTATCGATCCTTCCAACACAGTCCGGGCTTCTTCCGGGCACGACTACCGTATCACTCACTCCGGACGGTTCGGATAGGTCCTTGCCTTCAAAGGAAACCTTGCTTAGGGCATTCGCTTCCCAACCAGAGCATTCTGTTGATAGGTTAGCGTCATTGGTAACGCTTGCGATGGCCGCACCCACCCCAACTTCAAGTCGGAGCACCAAGAAGCGGAAGAGAAGAGAAGAGAGGAAGAGACTCGAGGAGTTGGCCCGGAAGTAGGGTCAGAATCTTGGTTTGTAGGTCACTGTTCATTCCGGGATTTGGCCTCTGGTTTGACTTGGGTTTTGACTTGGTTTTGCCTTGGGATTTGTGTAATAAGATATCTTCTGATTGGGCATATGAAGTTAGTGGGGAATGGCGGCCACCGCCGTCAAGGGTAGTTAATGCCGTTGTTTTTAGTTAGAAGGCATCGTTTGCTTTTGGCGTTTTTGTGAGTTTTTGGCAGTATAAGTGAGGAGTCTCTTGGCACCTCTCTTCACTGCTTGATGTGTGTATTTGCTTTTAGTTTAATTCTAAACCTACGCTCTCAAAGCCTTCTATGGTTGGAGAGCTTGGATTCTATACATGACTATGAGTAACATTTTAAGTAGTCCGCTCCTTAGTTCAGTCTAACCTTCTCATTGTTGTTTCCTTGCTCTATTAATTAGAGTAGTTAGATACGGTGGGAATAACAGGTGAGACAACGGGAGGGTTGGAGAGGCGTGAATCTGAAATTATCCATATGTTGTTGTTTCCTTGTGCCATCACTTAGAACAAGTTAAAGTAAGATGGAAATAAGAGGTGAGGCAATAAATGTTTAACGAATGACGAGGTGGGAGTGACGGGTGAGGAAGGAGTCTTGATATGTATTGTGTAACCTATCGATGGCAGGATGTAGCCGGTTGTGAGGATCAACCTTTGGTCGGATGGTTGATCCATAGGAGTGTGGCATTACTTTAGCGTCAAATCTGATTCTAGTCTTGTCCTTTGTGCGGATGTCTATTGGGGAGGACTAAACCCAAGACTATGTGCTAAAGACGGAATAGGACTTGGTTTGATCCCTTATGCGGATGTCTATGCGACTATAACCAAAAACTACTCTAACAACTCAGATTATCTTGAGAGAAGGAAGGAGATCCAACTAATCCCTTTGTGCTGATGTCTATTGGAGTAATAGGAGGAGGACTTTGTTCACTGAAGGAAAGGAGTAGAGTCGGTGGTCCCTTGTGCGGATGTCTATGTGGACCAGCTAGATAATACTCTTTTAGCCGTTCCGAGGTAAAGGAAAAACTAATTGCTCGGGTGGTAGGTAGGTAAACCACGTGCTTGCCACGAGAGTAGTGTTAGTCCTTAAGGCCTAAGGGCCTTATCCCCCTTACGGAGAAAAACACAGTGAAACCACAACCATTCCAAGTGAGAAGGTAGTAGTGGTCGGAAAGAAGGTGAGGAAGGATAGTCGTTACTTGTGTTGACACTAAAATCTTTGTGAGTCCACGGACCATCGGTCGTGGTGATATATCCTATCCGCGTGCTAACGTACACCGGACGTCTATAGTATACATATGTATAAAGCTATAAGAATAGACTAACTAAAACCGAGCCAAGTAGGATCCTACCCAAGGATCCTTCTCCTACCCGGGCCAAGTAGGATCCTACCCAAGGATCCTTCTCTCATCCGGGCCAAGTAGGATCCTATCCAAGGATCCTTCTCCCATCCGGGCCAAATAGGCTCCTACCCGGGGAAGGCACTTGTACAGAGAGCGGGGTGGTGGGTGTAATTAACGCTCAGACCTTGTGGTCTAGACCTTTCTTTTCTTTCCTTTGATGTATCTATTGTGGTATACTTAACATTGTACAGATCTAGGCTTGTTGTTAGTCGTAGTTCTCGAGGATTCTCTGTGGGAACGAATACCTAAGGGTATCTTTTGTGTTAAGATGTAAATACTTGCCAACACGTAGTACGACAGTTGTCTACATTGATGAACAAGGACCCTAAGACAGTGAACAAACGGAGTGACGGACAACACTTTTTAGTGGACAATTGCGTGTAAAAAAAATGTATAACCTCTAAATCGAATTTACAACTTACCCCATGGTAAAACACGTGTGATGACACATCATACCACTTTCCACGTCACTGTATAGGGCCGGGCGCGCGTCAAGCGCGTCAGGCGCGCACCTTGGTGCTGCGGGCCGCGTGCGCAGCATTTGAAAGCATTGGATTAAAAACAATAATCCAAGTTCTTGAATTGATTAGGATCATTAACATCTTGGGCTTAGTGTACAAAATAAAGAGAAGGGTAATGCACTCTACAATTTAATTCTTTGGATCGTTTTATTTCCTTTGCTAATAAGTTTTCTTACACAGGTAGCAAAATTAGATATAAGATTGTAAAGAACTCAAGCCTTTTATAAACAAAGTGCTAGTTGCATGATTCTCTAAGGCTATGATTTCAAAATGCTAAAAAATTAGAAAGAAAGATCTCCTCGGGACCCTAAATCCTAAGATGGCTTTGTAACCCTAAACCCTAAATCTGAAATCCTTGATTACTTGGAGCCCCATTACAAGTAGATCATAAAATTACAAAAAATATATTGAAAATAGACCAAATTTTATGAAATTCCTCAAGAAAAAATGTGTATAAATGTTCCATTAATCTTATATTTTTGTTTTGTGATGATCTTGTGTTGGATTAATAAGTACTCTATATATCATGCCTAAAAATAAATAATATATGGAATTAGTCAAAATGATGGAATTTGTGGATTTAAATTCTTCAAAAAAAATTTAGTCGTATTGGACTGGCATACAAGGGTCAGACATGCTTTTAGTGGTATGAAGTTCATGTCCACAATGAACCCAACTTCCAACCTGTACATGTGCGCGACCCTACAAGCGTGCGCGCCGAGCACCCTATGCGCTCGCGCCCAACCCTTATTGGTATGCGCTTGCCCAATATAGATACTCGCTCGACTCTTTTATATACGCACCCGACGCATTTAGTGGTGTCAGTGGTGTGAAGTTCATGTCCAAAAGAAACCCAACTTCCAATCCGTGCACACGCACGACCTTATAGGTGTGCGCTCGATTCCTTTTGGTACGCGGCCAGCCCCCTAAGTGCGCGCGCCCTGATCCTTGTGCGCACACGCCTGATCTACGTACGTGCGCGCCCGACCCCTTTATACAGGTGCCTGACCACCTTGTGCGCCCGACCCATTTTGGTATGCTCCCAAGCCTTCTTGGTACGCGTCCAGCCCTCTGAGCGCGCGCGCGCCCAACCCTTGTACACGCTCGCCCGACCCTTGTCTGCACGCGCGCGACCCTCTAGTCTACGTGTCAACCACGTAGATGCCTTCGTGGTAGTGGGTAAATTGATTTACCTATTGTCATGGTCAAACCAGTATTGGCCCTTTTCGAACGGACAACAACCTCTATCAGACGGACAGTCGGATGGACGTATACAACTGAATGGACGGACGCCGGAACAACCCTCATCATGATTTGGATTTATAGAACTCTTGGAAAAGCTAGGAATACAACACCCCTTACATCAAGTGCACTAAACTGTAGTGAATACCATGCCACATACTATGTTGTATTTCACACACATGCACATTGATTTTGGTCTTAAATTTTGATTGAACTTTGTCTTTAAGACATTCTTCACTGTTTTGTGATTGTTGATCTTTCTCCTTGCATATGAAACTTCCTTTTTTATTTGTGTAAGGTTGGAACATTTTTGTATACAATCAAGTAGAAATTTTTAAAAAAAAACACCAATGATTGTGTATAAATATTTTCTTCACATATGATATGTGAATGCAAAGCTATCAACCTCGTGCACATGTGAACCGCTCTAATTCAAAGGTAAAAAAATTCTTGCAAGAATCTATTGATGGTAAAAGTAGTACAACCTCCAAAATCCACTACAAATATACGGTACCTTTAAACACTATAATCTATTCCATCAACCGTTGGATGTTGTGCAAAAGCGACCTAAAGTTCAGGTCATGGATTAAGTTCAATTTTGTAAGGTAAGATATTAATATTAGGCATTGTATTTCCATAAAATCCAGTTCAAAGAAAAAATTAGCTCAAATCTTGGTTTTTGTAGAAACATATCTGGGCGGTAATGGGTTAAGGTCTACAAGGCCTTGGGAGGGTTGATTTTGGTGTGTTGCTATGTTGTATGAAGGTTACTCTTGGTGCTCTTTTACCATGATTGGCCTTTATTGTCAGGGTCTTCAGAATGCACTTTGAGCTCCACGAGAGCTTTCCAACACCTCCTCTTGATGTGTAATCGATGCAGACGTTGGCAAACTATAGTGATTTCACTGTAGCGGGGTAGCAATGAAATGTGTCCATTGTGTAGATGATACTCAACATAAGCTATTACCTTTAAATACAAAAATTGAACTAAGTAAAAAACAAACATTACATTCATGCCAACCCTCTGAAAGAAACAAAGCTCTTCCTTGCATCTAATGAATCTCAATTGTGATGTCTAGAAAATTGTAACAGAATCTGAAAGTGTTCACAAGTTTTTCCAACACCTTTTTGATATTTCACAAAAAAGTGTCAAATTTAAAGTGTAAACAATAGCATCATTTGTATTTCACTAAACATGTTTAAATTAGTGCCATCTGCTCTAATTAATTTTAAAACTGACACAACTTAATACTCTCAACGAATATTTTTTGAAATTTATTTTCAAATATACTCTAGCATCAATGCCTTTTTTAGTTGGAAAAGAAAATCACCTTCAGAAACAAGTTATGGCCTTTAAGGTAGAGGCAACCAATTCCAATCAGCCACCCAATTTCGATCAGTAGAGTATGCATGGCATGGTGCATGAAAATGGCAAATGCATGAAATGGCACATGAAGTGACCCAAAATAGATAATTCAAAATATGAAAACACCGGTCATTATCGGCATTGGATCATGAAGTGTGCAACTTTGGGTTGCTCCACCTCAATTGAGCTCTCATTGGTGGCCTTATCTCGAAAGTCAAACACATTGATCGGCATTGGGTACCCTCCATGAGTTGGTTATCCACGGCATGTCTTCTCTCTTTTTACTCACTCTCACTCATTGGCATTGGGCAAAGGAGGGCACCAAATCTCACCTACTCTAGAGTGTGATTTTGGGCTCCGGTGATTTCTGGGCTTCAAAATTCTATATCAATTGCAAATCTTTGTGATTAAACTTGAAAAAATATTTGTTGAGTTTCATTCCTAATTCCGCATCTTTCTACCTAAATGTTTTTTGACATACAATTTCATTTGAGTCCTGAAGTGGCTTAAGCGATCCAAATTGGGTGCCTCTACCTTAGTATTGGTGACACTACTGTAGTTATCATTTCTAGCCCTTTGGAAGTTGTGCGCGCACAGTTACACATTTTGATGATGAGGATGCAGGTTGAGGTCAACTTTTTAGAGAACATGCTTTCCAGACCGTAGCTGCTGATTGAGTAGAAAGATTCCCAGTTTTGGAACAAGAAGCTCAGATGACAATAGTGTCTCAAGGAAACAGGGCCTCGTGCAGTTGAACAAAGCGATTACAGCGATTCTTCAGAAGCTGCTGCTGCTGTTGTTGGATTGAATGATCCAAGTTCACTCACTCAGGGCGTCTGTCCCCAAAAACTGGCATTGACTCCGCATTTCCCAAGGCAATGACGTGTCCAAGTGACTGTAGGGAGCAAATTATAGGCCCGCCTTTCAAGAGTACGATGTCCGCACCTTTTCCATCTATCTAGTGTCAGCCCAAAACCCTCAGACATGTTTGTAGTGTAACATCAGTGAGCTAGCTGTGAAAGCCCTTGTTTTATCATTCGCTTGTCCATGTGCATCATGTTCAACAGCCTCTGCGCCTCAATCATCAAATTGCAATGCCCGAGCTAGACTGACATCAAATTTGCAGTCATGAATCACGTTTTGAGCTTCATCCCAACGTAAAAAACCTCGCATCTACACACCTCTCAAGGTAACCAATCAGAGAAGAAGCCTGTTGCTTTCCAAGGCTACTCTATGTCATTGAATTGATGTGAACTTGATATTCTATTTGAGTCACAATTGTTGACATGAGAGAAATTGAAGGTAAATCTCTTTCCAGGTCAGAGGGCAATCAGACCTTACTGGCAGAGCTATCATTTGAAGCTACAGATGCTGTGGTTATTCACAGTGCCTTGAATCAATATTTAATTTTAAAAAAATTAGACGAACTTTACTTGCCAAGAAGCAACCAGAAAGAATCAATTGCTTTCAATTGCTCATACTTAAACCATCTAAAAGCTGAGATGACGCTTCAAACCACGAAACACTTGACCTCTTCTCTAAAAACATTTGATGAGATATGAACACTTGAGGGTTAATTGAGTGTCACCTTATACAACTGCAAAAACTCCTTCCTAGGACGAGAGCAGGATGTATGCTGTTGCAGTTGTACGTGATTGACTGCGCTGACAGGAGAGAGGTACATGAATTTACCACAGATTGTAACTTGTTTTTGTGTTCTGTTGTTTTCCTTGCCATATCCTCGAAGTGAATGCGAGAGACGGTGTTGGAGGAAGACAATGAGATGGATCTTCAGAGTACACTTCCCACTGATGAGGTCCGTTTCAAGATACAAAATGCCATGTTAGTAGTTGCATGTCTTACCCATGGCCGACAACTTAAGCAATGTGCATATATGCAAAGCCCAAATAATGACACATGTAATGATCAATAGAATTATAATTTCAACCCAAGTGGTTTCATATTTTTCAGATGGAATGTGAACTTAGTGCAAGTGGGTTGAATATGACATTGTCTATGATCATGGAATGGTTACTTCGAGTCTTTGCTGTGAAGCAAAAGACATCTCTAGTCCACTATCCTTCGAGCTGGTTCACAGCCTAAACGTGTGGTCTGAACCAATGGAAGCATCTCTCGAGGTGACGGAGAGGCAGTGCTGTGAATGTTCGGCAAAAGGTTTACAGAACTATCTCACATGGAGCTCCGTATCATTCTCTTAGGATTAACCTAAGTTCGGCATACCTATCTGTAGTTGAGATGTAGCTTTCCAGCTAGTCCTGTGGTTCAGGAATGTAACGTGATTTCTACAACGATTCAACACTTGTTCTTCGAATTCCAATGAGCTGATAACAATCAATCTGAAAAAGAGTTTCTGGTTGGAGGTTTCTACCATTGCACACATTCATGATACTCAACGGGTCAATCAACGCCGTCAAGCTTGCCCTGCTTTAGCCGCTTCACCGATGAAGAAAGGAACATGTTTGTCCACTTCAAATTCCCAAGGGTAGGGGTCCTCCCAGTCTTGCTCACGCCAGCTAGAATGTGTTTCAGCGTCGCCAATCTTAAAACATCTTCGGGGCTCAGCTATGGGAAGGAATTCGACTACAATTTCCATGTCAATGCTCTTGATGAGCCTGCCAGCCAACAAGTTGATGGGGAAGTGTATCTGATTCAAAACAAATTAGAACCAGAGTGACAAGTACCTTACTAAAGATTGATGCATACTGTACAAGACACTACATTTTCTCCTCGCGTTGTGCATGAGTACCGCTAATCCGCTCTTTAGCCGCTCATGGAGGTAGGCTGGCCAACAAGCTGGGGAAAACCATTAATCAAGAAGCTATTTACCTATTTTCTTAAATTCCCAATCGTTACTGCCGGATGCAAATTGTACACGCGCGGAACCACGGTTGATGTTCTCGAGTGTTGTGTTTGGCGCCTCATGTGTCAACAATGCGCGCTGCAGATTGCGGCCGTCTGTAAGGATAAGCCGTACTTGATCTAGTTCTTCTTTCTCCTCATCGCGTCCCTTCCCTACGTC
This sequence comes from Bryoerythrophyllum caledonicum, assembly GCA_963971425.1. NCBI lineage: Eukaryota > Viridiplantae > Streptophyta > Bryopsida > Pottiales > Pottiaceae > Bryoerythrophyllum > Bryoerythrophyllum caledonicum. The sequence goes on from OZ020519.1 coordinate 12,139,652, forward strand.
GAAAACCTAAGCTGTGTGAGTACTACCGACCTCGAGGAGCAACATCATGGTCCGGAAAGTAAACTAAAAATATGTATATCGGAACTGTTCCCCTGATTGTAAGGCTTCATCCAGCCAAAAATCCTTCTACGCATGATGAATGCACAATTTGCACAATGATTGTACATATCGCCAACATACGTTGAAAATCATCCAAAGAAGGACATGATCATTCACCGAAATACTCAAGGTGATCTCAGGACGTCCCATGCAGTCTAAACGTTCGATCGAAGGAACTCTCAGACCTTTTCACAAAACACATGACGCAATACGGCGAGTGATCGCCGAGCGAAGGGCCGCTCGATCTCATCACCACACTTGCACACAAAACTTAAACATCACGCGAGTACTTCTTCACGATTGCATGCCCGAAACAAAGTCGCGAATATCTCTTGCACGGGATCAACTGTTTCACGGGATCAAGGAACATAATATTATTAGCTTAATATTTACAGACTTGTGAGCTCGCACTAACTCGTTACACTAAAGATGATATTTAGTGTTAACCACACTAATTTGTTTAAAAGTGCTATAAGTTTTTACTCTTGATGAATATTTTTACCAACTATGTCAGCAATGATCACTCTCTTTGGATAGTATTGATAGTTGTGCCCTGGGTAAAAATCTTCTTTGAAAGTAAAAAGTTATGGCATTACCAAAAACATTAGTGTGGTTACACTAAATATCATCTTTAGTGTACTGAGACGCACGATTTGTATGGAGTGGACTTCGTTGCTGTTTTCTGCCCATCATTTTCCACTTTTGGTATTTCACCCAAACGAACAAGAGAAATAATATAGTAGGAAGTAGAATTTGCCTCACTGGTACTTTTGCCATTTTTTTCTATATTGCTGCAGGGAAAAGATATTAGCAACATCACTAAATGAAGTTTTTCCTGAAGGTTCAAGAGGGTGATCCCGCATGTCACCTCAAAACTTAGGGTCTTAGAACATCTCCACCCCTGACGCCAATCCAACCACTCTGGGTCCGGTGACGCCAGGGTGGAGCGTGGCACGGAGCAAGCCTTGCGGGACAAATTGCCCACCTACAACCTGGAAATGGGCATGGTGGGCCGGGATACAACTTTTCCGTGAAGAGGGGAGCATGTCTTGTTGTCATCAGAGAAGAGCAAGTCTAGTCATCACTACGTGGAAGGCCTTCACTGGTGAAATTGGAAAGGCAGATTGTGGTGTATGCACAAGAAATGGACGGAATTTGGTGTCCGGGACCTTGGTTGGTGCTAGCGCGGTGGACCGGGATGTTGTTTCGGGCCCCGCGGTGTGGGAAATTTGTGAACTTTGCATGCCATTCCGGGGCATGTGTTGGGGCCCCATGCCCCGGTGGAGATGCTCTTAGGGCATCGCTAGCAGTGGTGCTCAAAGTGAGCCGGGAAGAGAGATTTGAAGAGTCCAGATTTAGGCCGCAACCAAATTGTCGGGTTAGATGCTCGGTATCGCCCCATACGAATGGTTGTACCGCCCTCAGATCACGTCAGATCCTTGACCACGGCTAACCAAAGCGTACCATGTGGCACAAGGAATTCCGCCTCGGGGTACGCGAACCAAAAATAGGTGGAAAGGTCATACAATGAGATTTAGAGATGTCCGATGTATGACCTTGCATGTGGCGTGCCATTCTACTTTGGCAATGAGACATGGTGCTTTCCAACTTTTGGAGTGATGTTGTTGGTGAACCATTTTCAGCTTTTTTGACACTTTCACGGCATGTTTATTGTTGCAGTGACATGTTTGGAGACTGTTGGAGATGCTCTTATGTTAGTAACTGGGACCACATGCACATGGTGACTTGATTTGGGAAAGGTATGGGGAACCACCGGTCGACTTTTGGGGAACTAGGGTACTACAGGGGAGCTTTAGCTTGCATAGGGTAGAGCACAGGGCATTGATTCCCGTGCATCTCATTGGTGCAGGAAATGGAAATATGAGACTTTTGGAAGTCTATTCCTCTGCACAATTTTTTTTGGCCCTGTTTGGCATTACTTTCATATTGGCTTTCAAGAAAACTCTACTATCTTATAGGTATGATATATTCAATACTTTGCACCATTGATTCATTTGTACTTGATTATTTGCAAAGGTTAGACCTCATTTTTGTTACACGAAAATTGATGGTGGAAAGTTGAAGAATTAAGAAAAAGGGGAGTGTGATTGTTTCTTAGCTGCCGGAGAATATAGAATTTGCCAACCATGTGAAGTGAGAGGGCTTGACTCACTAGCTCTTTCGTTTAGGTCTAAAATTTTATTCACAAGTAAATTCTTTTGTTTTTGTAGAAGAAGAAGAACGCCGGGACAATACTCCGAAGGGGGGCCGGCGTGAATAAAGTGTCTGTTCGTTCCACTACTAAGACCATGCCCACTGGACAAGGAATTAGTTAGCTGGAACTACTTCCCTCTCTCGAGGCTAGACACTATGCCAAAAGTAGCCAAAAGTAGCCAAAAGAACCACAAACCAACCAACCAGCCAACGATCCACTAACCAAGCAACTAGCCAACATAACAACTATTAACTAAGCAAGTAGTCCAAAACATCAAAACCAACTAAATCATAAAAACCAAGGCGGGAGAAGAATTTAAGGGGGGTCTTGTGTATCGGGGAGGGCTTGGTTGTTTTCGATTTTGCGTTTATGTAAAAGAATGGACATGGCATGTTGAATAGCTATGGTGTTAATGTTTTTAAAGGTGGTTTTAATTGTTTCAATGGATATTTTGAAAGCATCTTCTAGAGTTTTCATAGATGGGATAAAGGTGGTGGCATGAGCGCCGGCCGTGATTACAATGAGGGGGTCCACATTCCAACCAAGGGCGATGATGTCTTCAATGAGGGGTTGGTATTTTTCTATTTTGTTTTGAATGGTTTCCAGGGAAAATCTGTCGTTGCAGTATGTAAATTCAATGAATTGAATAGTGTAGTCTTGGTTAATGTGTTTCGGTGGTGGGTCATTATATGGTAAACCTTTGACACAAAGAATGTCTGGTTTGAGTCTAGCATTGCAATGACATCTTTGAGTCTCACATGAGCATGGGAGTAGCCAAGGAGGGACCATATTTTCTTGTGGATTGTTGTTAAAGATGCCGGCGTTCATTAATATAAAACATCTTGATTTGTTGTAGAAGGTGATTAGCTTTCGGACTTTCCATACCGCTTTATTATGTCTTTTAACAATTAGGGTGTGTATGCGGTGATTTTGGCATTTGAGTAGAACATGAAGCCATGTATCAGGGTCCGTTGAAGGGCATATGGGGCATGTTATGGATGGGAATCTTTCTATTCCAAAGAAGAGTTGTTTGCGATTGTTCCCATATATTGACCAGTATGGAATTTGATGAGGCATGTTATTTGTGAATTTGAAATGATGGGGTTTTTCCAAAAATTTGTAGAGAGTTCATTGTCTTTGTCGTTATTGTTGGTCCATTTTTCTATGTTAGGAATATTTTCTGAGATTGTGTCAAGGTTGTTGTAGAGGTCTTGTTTTTTGAGGTATTTGCCCAAAAATCTTATTGGGCCTTTGTCGGGGGTATCTTCTTTGGACGGCCAATCTTCTTTTTGGAAGTAGTATGGGGTAGCATGGGCATGTTCGTGTGGGTCTTTGGCATTTTTGTGTGTTTTTTCTCGGCCTTCTTTTGCTACTTTATCTGCCTCTTTGTTGCCATTAATATTGGCATGGGCTCGCACTTTGTGGAGGGTTGTCATTTGTGTTCGGTTTTGTAACATTCGGACCATTGATATTAATATGGTTTGATCAGGGTTACTGTTGTGAAGAGTGGGGTGTGTTATTTGAGTGTTTAGTAGGTAAAGTGCGTTTATACAATCGGTGAATATATGTGCGGGTTCATTATTGTATTTTATTGTGATGATTTGTAGTGTTTTGTGAATGGCCATGAGTTGTGCTCTAAGTATATTTTGTAGTCCATGGAGTCTTTTGGCAAGCTTGATTTCCTTGGTAGAGTTATAAATGCCATAGCCAGCTTTTTCTCTTTGCCAAGATCCTGGGCGAATTTGTTTGGGTGGTTTAAAGGAGCCATCAGTGTAATAACTATGTGCGGGGTTAAATTTTGGTGTGGTATGGTTTGGATAGCTTGGGAGGGGGGGCGGTGTGATATGGTAGTTTAGTGTATTGTTAACATAGTTTAGTTTTGACCATTTTTTATTTCGGTTTATGGGGGTTTGTATAGGTGTTGGTGGGGTCAGTTTTGTATATAGTCTTTGTATGTTTAAATTGTCCTTTATGGAGGTAAGTTCGGCAAGTTGTTGTAGGGAACCAAGGGTTTGATTTTGATGATGGACACATAGTATTTGTAATGTAGATGGTTCGATTCGAGGTTTTTTTAACTCGGGTGGAATATTAGGTTCTTTGTATGGTATTGAGTCTGCCTTGAATATTGCAATGATATGGGAATCTGGAAATGGGTCTGAGTGTTGGTTGTTGTTTTGGTACCACTTGTTGTTTAGTGTGATGATGATTGTACTTGTGTTATTTGGATCATGTTTGGCGGCAAGTCTAGCCCAATGTATTGCTTGTTCCATTTCCTTCTCGTTGTGGGGGTGAGCTATCCCCTTACCGGCCCATTTGTAGTCAAAGGCTTTTCCCAGGGATCCGAATATTTTGTCTCTTTCAAATGGTGAGTAGAATTTTTTTAGTTTGGTAGAACATGTGACCGGGGAAGAAAAGTATGATTGTTCAATGTTAAAGGATGAGATTAGTGAGTCTAAGATGGGTGTGGATATTGTGTATTGCGCGTTTTTGAGGGGGTCATTTTTTGGTATTCGGTATTTATACCGTTGGTAAAGCTAGATTAATTCGGTTTCAAAGGATTGGGTCACTGGTTCGATGTTTGTAGGAGTTTGTAGTTTTGTATTGTATTGATTCCATAACCATTGGAGTCGAGTGACGGGGATAGTGTGTAAATGTCGGCCATTTTCTTCGTACAGATGTGCTTGAGTGTTATCCATTTTAATTGTGTTTGAGAATGCAAGGATATCATTTTCGGGGTTACATTCTGATGTATGGATTTTTAAGAGTGGAATAATTATGGGTGGTGTTACAGATCTTGAGTCTGGAAATTGTTCGTGGGGGTGGTCAGCTAGAATGATATCCGAGTAAATTTTGTTTTGGTAGTATTGTTTTAATTTTTCGATGTTGTGTGTGGAGGTGTTGGTGTCGTGTCGTGGAAAGAAGGCTCTTTGGGGAAGCCATTTATTGTATGTATTATCATTGTGTTGCCATTGGCATAGATATTTTGTGTAGGTATTTTGTATATTATTTGTGTTTGTGTGTTGGATGTGTTTGTGGTGTATGATGTTATTAATGGGGTATGTGGTAGGGCTTTTGGGGATGTATGTTTGGGGGCGAGGGTGTTGTGGATGTGGGGGGTTAGGGGGTAGACTGGTGGGGGGATGCTCCTTGAAGTGATGTTGCTGTTGGTGGTGGTGAATGAATCTTGAAGTATATAGAAGTATGGGTGTATGTTGCAAGGAGTATGACATGTGGTGGGGCATGTTGGGTAGCAAAATAGTTGTTTAGCAATGTTTAGAGCAGTTTTTAGTAATTTGGATGGGGTGAAGTGGTAGGTTTTGAAATCCTCATTGTTCATGATGTGTGTGCCGTTAGGTAAAATGATTTGGCTTAGTTCAAAGATATTTTTTGAGAGGAGTTTTTGTAGGAGTTTTTGGGAGAGATGGGTATTGAGTGTGTTGTGATTTAATGTTTCTTGTCGCCATAGCATTTCTAGTGATGTGGGATTAATGAGAAAGTTTGGGAGTGTACTTTTAAGGTGGATTTTAGCTATGTGTTTTAATAAGAAGAATGTTCGTGTTATTGGTGATCTTATGCAACCACTTTTTTTAATTCTGGGTATGTTTTCGGCTCCTCCATATTGGGCGAGGACATAATGAGTTAGTCCATTATATATTTTTCCAAGTCTACCTTTATCGTTTAAGGCATTTTGGAGTTGCTCACCTATACATCGGAGATATGCGTTTTTAAGGGAGAAAGCTTCGAGCCCAAATAGGTTATGTGGGAGTTGGGTGATTGCATTTGACATACATTTTGGTAGTCCACATATGATTTTTTGTATGGCTAATATTTTCTTATCAAGTTTTTTGATAGCGGGCATAAAATATGGTACACCGTAGAAACTGTATGCCACACCTGGACGTATTACGGTGTCAACCATTTTTATTTTTGTTTCATGGTGGCCGGACATGTTGTTAGTTCTTTGCATTGTTTGATGAATTTTGTTGTTGTAGCGTGGATTTGGATTTTCCATTTTAGTGATGAAACAAGATTTGTACCTAAATATATGTATGGTTAATTTTGGTGTAGTATAGGGATCGGTTGATTGCGGTAATTGATGTTGGAAGTTTGCATTAGGGCTTTGAAAGTGGTAGGGTTTAATTTGGATTTGTTGGGGCATCCGGTAGCGGCACATTTTGGGACACCTACGTCCATTCCGGTCCATTTGCAATATCTATCAATTTTATTGAGTTGTATTTGGATGGATTTAATTTTGTTAGTTATTGCGGCGAGGTCATCCGTGTATGCGGCAAAGTTTATTGTGACTTGTGATGTGCCAAAAGTGTATCCATTGTTGCCTCGTTCTAGCCATCTGAGTAGTGGTTCTAAAAATATAATGAATAGGTATGGGCTGAGGGTATCTCCTTGAATAGTTCCCCTTTGGATGGGTATAGGTTTTGTTTTCCCGAAGTGTTCTCCGATATAGCAAGTGGACAATTGAGAGTAAATGTTTCCAACAAGTGTAGTTGTATCTTTTGGGTAACTAAGGTTTGTCATTATTGCTAGTAGTCGGGCATGATCTATTGAGCCACAGGCATTTTTAAAGCCAACGTATAGTATGTATATATCTTGGTTTGTAAATCTTGCGTCTTCTAGTGCGGCTATTATAGTTTGTATTTGTCTAGCGGTACTTCTTTCGGCTCTAAATCGTTCTTGACTATCATGTAGGATTCTAAATTTTTCACCATATGAGGATAGTATAGAGGTGAGTGTACTAGTGAAGAGTTTATATATTAACACGCAATTAAGCAATTATGCACTTGGCCATATAAAAGTGCACTTGGGTACAACGGCGGCCATTGCGAACAATAGTGGCAAAATTGAAAAAAAAAAAATTTATCAAAGGAAACATATGTTTTCCAAAGGAAAAAAAAATTGAGCTTCTGCAACAATATTACGTACAATCATGGTTGTTCATATTGGAAGCGATTTTTTGGCATTTTCAACTAATTTGTGGTGGCCCCTCGTTAATACTAGATAAATATATATTTAATATAATTTCACAATATTTCAAAGATAGATTTGAAGGATTGTAGTATATAAACAGGCGTACTTACAAAAAAACATACTTTATGCAAGGGTTGGCAGTTGATTAAAAGATATTCTACGTAGTACATAATGCATACAATGGTAGAAACTAAATATATGTGCTTCAACAATTGGATTTAGCTCCAATAGTAAACACAGCTTCACTCTAAAGGGTTAATGACATAACCTCTTACATCACCCTTAGAATATACTACTCTTACACATACACTATATATCAATTACCATACACAACTAGTATACTCTCAAAAAGGCACACTATCTACTCCATAGAATTTAGGGCTGCTTGCAAACGGTCATCATCGATAGCTTCGGTTTGCATTGCAATATATTGTAGGATGTGAGCCTTTGCCGATTGAAGAATGCGAATCCTGCTTTCAACCTGCACTCCAAATACATTGCACTTTCTCCACCCGTTGGCTCCGGACATGGTTCTACCGGAGAGTCTATCCATGAAAAAATGCATGCATCTTTCTCTACCCAACTATGGCTCTCCCTAGATGGCTCCCAGATTGAGTCCATGCAATTTGCATACCGTTGTGCAGAAGACCCATGTCCATCAGCAACCCCCCTTTGGATGATGGGCCAATACCAACAAACCTTTATCTTAAGTCTCCATCGGTTTTTTCCTTCCTCAATCACTTTCCCCACATAGAATGGTACACCGCCTTCTATCTCTGCTCGATCAACACTCAAGGCTACAAATTGTCCACAACGGATATCAGATTGTGGATTAAATGGTGGAAATGGGTCATGATTACCTTCATACATTGTTCCTTCTTCGGCCCGTTCCTCAACACAGTTGCGCTCTGTTTGTTGTGCCCTACGCACTGCTTGATTAGAGGGTCTTCGTCTACGAGGACCAAAGTATCTTCGAGCCTTGGCATTTGGAAGCATGGCCACTACCTGCTCTACGACATTTATCTCGCGATTTTCTTCACTTGCACCATCCATTACATCCAAAGATGCGCTCCCTGTAGGTCCGGTGTTGGAGAACTCTGAAGGCCAAAACGGTGTGGTACGATGCTCATTGCTACGGTCTTTGTGTGGAAATTGAGCTAAATAGAGTTTCAATCTTTCAGCCTCTACTTTTGTCTCACGATTCTTGTCCTCATGCTGCAACCTTTGAATGCACCTTTGTTTATATGCAATGAAGTCATCCAATGCCTTCAACTCCCGTTCGTCCGCTGCAAATACTTCCGCAAACGATGGTCGTTCATCCCTATTTGGCAACGACCTCAAAGTTTTCGTCCCTGCCTCCGGTCCCCATGGATCCTTGCAATAATGCTTGTGTTGTACTCAAACCTCACGAGCCCCTTCTCGATTGTCCATATAGAATCGCACGTGGTGCGGAAATGTTATGCCCACCAATGAATCCTGACCTGTCAGTAAGTGAGGAGTTATGAACAATTTCCAATCCCATACATTCTCTAGCAGCCGGGCGCTAACAAATGCCTCCGTAGGAGATGTTCCTCGTTCTCTAAGACCAATCATTTCCTTCAACGAGTCCACGTCCGACCTCTTCAACGTATTTGATATACAACTGAAGCGTTGATCAATATCTTCGTGGGTATGGCCCACTATAAGAAAAGATAGTTCCACCTCCTGAAAAAACCCCAATCCCACCAATGTAGCACATAGAGCAAACATATAAATGTTTTTGTTCTCACGGGTGCAGTTGTCGGCCTGAATTCGTAGTGTTGGTGGCAAAAAGCCCCTCCTCCGCAGCGCATCTCCAATCACGTACAACAATGTACTCACGACTTGATTGCTATCGTGTTTGTGGTGAGCCCCAAACCACACGTCGCAATATAAACCAATCCCATGTACAAGAGCGCCACACAAATGGGTCTTCACAAACCGGTGTTCAATGTTCTTCACAGTCTGCCGCATCCTCGGTACCATGGTCGTGTTCTGGTCCATGCCATCCACTATGATGCACATGTACAACTCAGGGCTAATATAACACGACCTCTTGAATATCCAATAATGCCTACGTTCTTCCATCTGGTTGCGCAGATGCAACATAAACAACTCCTTTATCTTTATCCTTGCATCCGCAGGGTGGTTCCCTCCATAGCACATTTATACTCCCAACAATGATAACACTTTGAGAATCTCGAGAATGGAGGTACCTAAACGTGGGGATACTTGATGCGCCACATCCTCCGGAACGAACTCATAGAAATGGTTTCTCCATTACAAATTCTCTTGACCTCCTCGTTCACGTAATTGAATACATCAAATTTGGCTGTATTCATAGGAAGGAGAATGAGAGGCACCACTTCGTTGTCACTCTTACGGCGAATACAACGATGAGGTTGGAACAACCAGCTTCATCGACAAACGATTTAAAGCAAGCCTCTGCTGCAGACATTCTAGTGCTCTCTCTGATCGGATCTGAAAGGGTATTGCCGTGAATCGATGTCACTCTTCCATATATTAGACAGTCTTTCTTCAATTGCTTAAAGCGCCTCTGTGAATATCCAACCCCAAGAGCGTAGCAAGCATTGCAAACTTCTTTCCCATCTAACTTTGTTACAAACTTGTCTCGACGAGTTCCTTCCGTCCTTGTATAAAAAGAAACCAGCATCTGTCTCATCCACGTACTTCGAACTGAAAACTCACTACCCCATGCATTGTATCGCATGTCCAATAGATACTTTGCTGGAACGTCCCTCAAACAATTGCGTTTGCATCCTCCTTGTGCCATTGCAATTTACACGCTTCTAAGCGATACCTTAGCTGGTGCAGCTTCTGTCAATGATGGCTCCCTTGAATCTCTCCTTCTCCTATTTTGCATAGAATATGGACGACGTTCTGGTCTAACATAAGCAAATCCATCTATATGGGGCAAATCTTGGATACTCGAGGGAGTAGATTGGGAAAACGGCGAATTTTCATCTATGGCGTTTGAAGCATGACTATTGCATCGAGACCTTTGGGTGGACCCTGGTGTGTTGATGAACTCAGAAAAATCAAATTCTGGGGCCATCACTTGTGTAGGCGCTATCTGTGATCCAATGTCACCATGGACACCTGTGATATCGGGTTCTACAGCTACTACACGTAGCAAAGACCGATGCCAACGAATGATCAAGCCCACACACATGCCAAGGCGTTCTCCTATAATCTCTCCGGTCCAATGCAATGCATCATCTACCCTAGTGATACGCACCGCCACCTCGAATGGGAACAACTTCGACCCATTCAACTCCATGCCACTTTTCAATGCATGCTCCCTGGTTGCTAAGCCCACCACATCTCCTCTTTGAGAAAGCAATTCTACTACCGTTTCTAATTCAGATGTCATGATATCAACAGATCTCTGTTGAATTTGCCTTGCACGTACTGCTCGTACTAATCGGGCCCCCACAGAGCTATTGGAAAGCATATTATTCCTTTGGATGTGTGGCCGTATCGAAGGAGTCTGAATTGTGCGGCTCTCCATTATCACTATTCAAAAAATAGGAACATTATGGATGCACATTAGTCAAAATACATGTACTAATTGTTAACCTTTACAGCACCATTCATCTGATAAAAGATATGTTTCTAAACACATATTTACAGTTCAAAATATGATGATGATATTGGACCTTTTGATGAAACAACTTTGAAATAAAAAAATTAAGAATTTGTAGAGCATGAACTCCTTGCACAGAGTCTTTAACCCTGAAGATACAATGACAGTTTTACACCAAAAACACTTCAAAATTGTTGGATTCCAGCGCAATGAACAAAAAAGGAAACAAAAACTTTTATCTCTACTTTTGATCGTAGAATCTCAATTAAGACTTATTCAATAACATACTTAAAAAAATTCATAAACTTTGACCGCACGGATTGAAAAATTATAGTGTTTGAAGTCAAGCAAATGGTTCATTTTGTTCCCTGCATGCAGTGGATCAGCAGACTTTGACTTCACTTGGTGTCAATATTTTGCAGTACAGAAGGTCTAAATCCATAACCATCTTGTTAAGCATGATGTTAGTTCCTTAAACACCAATTTTCAAAGGTAGAGAATGGGTGTAGCATATTCAAAACAACTATGCAAGGAGTGGAAGTTTGGAAGTTGTTAATTCACAATGTCATTTTTTGTGAACTTAATATGTTTTAGATTGATAATCAAAATCGTCAATAAGAACATTTACACCACATAATGTTGTGGAAAAATAAAAAGTGAAATATAAAAAGATATCACGGTTTTAATTGGAAAACAAGAAGTTTTTTTGGTACCTTGCCCAACACCGAGTGAAAATGTGTGAAATGTTTGACATTGGTTGGTATGCTATTTTTCGCTAAAAACAAGAACTTATTTTGACAACATGAAGGGAAATTGTATTACTTGCAAGTACTGAAAATCTCACATTCAATAGAGTATCCTAGCAAAAAAATTTGGACGTGCTCGACTTGTCTGCTCTCCCCATTTGAAATTTAAAACCCTAAATTGTTTTGATCAAATGTCCAATTTAGGTGAAAATTATTTTCCCACTAAAATCTTCGTAATGCGTTTCTATAGAAAAAATTTCAAAGAGAAATGGTGGAAATTGACACCATACGAACTTGACCGAACTTTCAAAAAGCCCATTTTGGACACTTGATCCTTTAGGGGTTAAATATGCTACACCTCTTTTGCATTCCTAAACATTGGTGTAAATGGAACTTATATCATTTCTGACATGATGATAACGAATCTAGATCGTGTGTGATGCGATTTTTTGAATCCAAGTGAATTGAAACGAAGGGAATCCACTAAACTTAGGGAAGAAAATGAACCATGTTGTCTACTTGCTATTACCGATACCATTGGAACTTATTACAATCGCTAATAAAAAAAAGGTTTGTACATCCACATAAAGTTTATTCTACAAACAATATAGTATAGAAGATCAATCAACATTCAATCTTAAACTTGTATAAAAATAAATGTTTACCTCAAGATACGTTGCAGGTGTTAGCGGTATACGCACTGATGCTTGATGGCGTTCGACATTTAATCACCATTCCGTTGTTGTTGAACATGTTTTTTAACCCTTCCCACTTTACCTGCACCACATGCACAAAATTTATACGGTAAACTATGCGATAAAACCTCCTAAGTATCATCGTATTACATATACCCCAAAATTTTAATATAATATGTAAAAAGTTTAAACATAAGGAGGAACAAAGCAAAAGGACCAGAGTTCAAAAGTCAAACTTTGACTCGTAAACTTGGGGCACAAGGTTCCAACATAGATATAAGGTTTCTATGCAAATTTGGAGGTCATTTCTCTTCCCAGTTTCTAAGGTGAGCTCTCTTGCATTCGAAACCTTAAGGCCATGTGCATTTTTACTCCATTCACTAATTTCTGTCAACTTTGTGTATTGTGTAGATTGAAGGAAATTTGCACATCGAGGAGATTTTAGCGAATTTGGTAAGCTTCTAACTTTGTTTCAATTCTGCATAGAGGGAACTCAGGGATAGGTACATGATGATTGAAGTTCAGTCAGAGTTACTATAGGGTTAGGTGAATACCAATATCTGAATACACAAGTAAGGACACCAACTTCAGTATGTACAAAATTGCAAAGTTGAATGAATACACATATAGCAGTCAACAACTAGTAAGTTCAACCTTCGTTCAATTGAAATAATTACACCAACACCACAAAAATTGAAGTCAATGTGAAGTTAATAATATGGCACTAAATCCTCAGTACGGCACATCACCGCACAACCTGAAACCCTAGCCGCCACACCCATGCACCCAAACCCTAGCCGCCGCACCGAAAACCTAGCTGCCGCAACTAAATCCTAGCTGCCGCAACTAAACCCTAGCT
>OZ020519.1:12153076-12266442 GCA_963971425.1 Bryoerythrophyllum caledonicum
CGACCCTGTTGACGACGTGTCAGCCACGTAATCGCCTTCGTGGCAGTGGGTAAATTGATTTACCTCGAGTCATGGTCAAACTAGGGTTGACCCTTATCGGACGGACAGCAGCCTCTACCGGACGGACAGCCGGACGGACGGACACTACCGGACGGACGGACGGCCGAACAACCCTGAGTTTGTCTAGGGTGTGGCATGCTTCTTGCCATTGTATTTGTGATAGTTGGTTGTTGTTTTCAAGAGTGTTTGTGAGAGAATCTATTTGTATGGAGTTTTCTTCAAAGAATTTTGTGTTGAAATTTTCTATATTGTCTTTTGGTATAGGATTGAGTATGTGTAATGTGTCATTGTTTGGTGTTGTGGGAGTTCTATTAATTAATGTGTTGTGTGGAATGTGCAGTCGTATGGGTGAGTGGTCCGAGTTGAGAATATCATCTTTATTTGTTGTAGAGGTGTATTGTGTATTGTTGTTTGTATTTATAAAGAATCCATCTATTAGGCTCCAATCGCTGTAATTATAGCCACCTTGTCTAGAGAATTGTGTATCGGTTTTGATGTAAATGAAGTTTAAGTTTTCTGTGAAGCGGCGCCATTGGTAATCAATGTTTTGAGGGGGGGTGTTATGATTTCCATTTTGGCGACCTATTAGTGCTATGTCTTTGTTGAAGTCTCCACATAATAGGTATGTGTGATTGGGGTTATTATTAATTTGAGATGTTATAGTGTTTTGTATGTCTATGATATATCTAGTATCTTCGGGATGGGATGGCATGTACATATGAAAGATTAACCATGGTTGTAGTGGGTGGATAGTGATTTTGATTATTTGAATGTAAGGTGATATATGCATTGGGGTGGGAATTTTGTTGATGTTGCCCGGAAAGGCATATTTTTTTTTGTATTAATGTAAAGAGGCCACCTCGGCCTGGTGTGTATGGTCTCCATTGTTGGATGCATCTTGTAAGTGCATGTGTATTGTTAAATATGAGCTTATAGTCTTGAAATATGTTTTGTATATATCTTGTGGATTTTATGGCAGATAATTTTGTTTCTTGTATAACTATGAGGGCTCATGGCGTGGCTTTGTGTGTGACCAAATTTTTTAAGCTAGGTAGGGCAGTGTTTAGAGAGGAGGCATTCCATGTGATTATGGATGTATCTTCTTGATTTAGTCGGATGTTTTGATTTTGTGGAGGGATGTAGGGAGGGGGAAAAGCTCGTATGTGAGCGGTGAGCGGTGAGCGGAGAGCGGTGAGCAGAAAAAGAGAGCAAAAAATCTTACATTTCATGTGCACATATTGCATTAAAGGGGTCCTATACTGTGGTCTTTTTTTAGTAAAATTTAAAACTAAGGTAGATATTTGCTATTTTTGGTTTAGATAGATGGTTTTTCATTTCTTCACGAGAACTTTTTAAACTTTTGAACTTTTTGAAGGCCCTTATTACCGTGGACTAGTATTCTTAGAAAAGTTCAAATGTAGCAACTTCAAATTTGTCAATTCATATTCATAGAATTAGGGCTGACATCAGCGTGTACAAATTTATTGAACAGTGACGTCATCATTATAACATAAAAATGATACTGGATTTTTCTTAACCCCTATATGATTAAACACTCAAGGTGGGCTTTTGCAAATCTCGGACATGTTTCCATGGTTGAAATTTATAATTACAATTCTTAAAATTAAGGGATTAAAGCTACTGTGGACCTTCATAACATATTTACCGCTCTTTATCCATATTTAGATAAACTAAATTTAAATTAGTTGGTGCTTATGATGTACATAACATTATTACTGGCATTGGGCACAACAATGTTTGACTTGGATTAATATTATGTTGTTTTTCCCTAAAGACAAGAATTGTTTTTTCCATAATATCAAAGCAAATAACACTACTTCATGGTAGCATTACATTAAGTAGTAGTGATTATCCCTAAATGACCAAGTGTCCTTTGGAGAGACAATTTTGATTTTGGGCAGGTTTCTAAAATTGGGTAAAAAAACTTCTTCTTTTCTGAAATTTTTATCTAGATTGTCCCTAATAAGATATTTCTGAATTTTAAAAAAAAAAAATGGTTTCGTGAAATGAAATTTATTAACCTTCAAAGTCAAAATGGAGACTTTGGGCAACTCCAAATTTTTTGCTAGAAGTTTCTATTCATATTGAGATTCTTCATACATATAGAGAATATTACCTTCTTTGAAGATGTTAATAAAAGATTCTTGAATTTAGTGCATTTTTTTTTGCCCAAGTCAACCATTTTCACATATTGTCGGGCAAGGTACTTGAAAAAGTTCTTATTTTCTATGTAAACCTAGAGATCTTCATATTATTTAACTTTTTATTCTTTTTACAACATCATGTGGTGGAAACCTTCTTATTGACCATCTGGATTATCAATCTTATACATATTAAGTTCACAATAAAATATCGAGTGAATTGTCAATTTTTTAACCTCCACATCTTGAAAACTTGTTTTCAATAGTGCAAAAGAGTAGTGGTATTATGTGGTGTGAGGTCAAATAGTAGGAGAGAAAATATAG
Source organism: Bryoerythrophyllum caledonicum (assembly GCA_963971425.1). Lineage (NCBI taxonomy): Eukaryota > Viridiplantae > Streptophyta > Bryopsida > Pottiales > Pottiaceae > Bryoerythrophyllum > Bryoerythrophyllum caledonicum. The sequence continues at coordinate 12,155,623 of OZ020519.1, forward strand.
ATTAGTGAGAAGAAAAAATGGAAAAAATGTTAGAATTTAGGATTTAGAATTTAGAGTTTGGAATTTAGGATTTTAGATTTACAATTTATAATTTGAAAATGTGAAATTAGAATTAGAAAAAAAGAAGATGAAGAAGAAAAAGAAGAAGATGAAGAAGAAAAACGAGAAGAAGAAAATTAGAATTAGAAGAGGAAGAATAAAAAAAATTAAATAAAAAATTAGAATTAGAAGAAGAAGAAGAAGAAAATGAAGGAAAAGAATGAAAAGAAAAAGAAAAAGAAAAAGAAAAAGAAAAAGAAGAAAAAGAAGAAAAAGAAAAAGAAAAAGAAAAAGAAAAAGAAGAATAGAAGAAGAAGAGTCGTTGAAGCAAGTGGCGAAGAAGCTAGGGAAGTCAGGGCGCGCAACTCAGGAATGGGAGCGGGACTTGCGTGGAGGCACAAGCCGTGGAGTCACAGGGCGCGCAACTCAGGAATGGGCAGCTGAAGAGGCGCGGAAGCGAGGATCGCGTGGGAACGTGGGGCGCGGCGCGGCGGTGTTGGCAAATTAGAGTGTGTGTGTACGAAGGGCTTGGCTGAAGTGAGTATGGCGGAAGTGACGAGGGCTGTGTAGGCTCCTACAAAAAGACTTAGCAAGACGGGGTTTCGAAGGATGAGGAGGCACCGTACACGCTGGCGGCCGCCTTGGGAGCTCGAACGGTGTGGTGTGTAGTTCGATGGCGGAAGATTGAGCTGATCGGGGCACGTATATTCCGGTTGGCTTGAAATTTCGTGTCATCCTCTAGGCCGCCTCTCTCGGCACTGTGATTGGTGAGTGCCGCTGGTTTGTTTGCCTAACTCTTGGTCGTTGTTTCGGGATGGGAGAGAGCATGTTAGGGTTGCGTCTCATTCAGGTGCAGCTGCAGTGAAATTCGATTGACGGGGTTGTTCGTGACGGGCGTGGTGTGGTGTGTAGGTGCGTACGGCGGATGTAGATGGGTTTGAACCTAGAATCAGGGGATCTGCTTGCGGTGAAGCAGGTGTGCAACGCGCAGAACAATGTGACGAAGGACTTTGAGGCGGTCTAGGAGGCGCACATTCGTGAGTTGGACGAGGAGGTGAAGGTGAGAAATATCGAAAAGTAAAATGGACTATATTCGGTAGTACACTTGGGACTGGGTTGGAACTATCGTCTCGGTTGATGTTGTGAATAGATCCAGATGAATGTTATTGTCTCGAGTAATGTTGTGAATAGATCCAGATGGTGATCAATGAAGCTTAAGTTCGGAGAACGTTTTTGCAGATGGTGATCAATGACGATCCAGATGGCGATCAATGACTATCTTTTGAATGTTTAACTCTTATCTTCAAACAATTTTTTTCTTTTAGACCCTTGATTACAAGTGTCAGAAATTGAATACTGGAGATGCTCGACGTTTTGGTTGCAGCTTCGCTTTGAACTATGACGGATGCATGGCGTGGGCTTCGAGATCTCAGGCTTGAAGACTGTCAGCATATTCTTACGGAGGACGCTTTGCGGCGCTTGCTGACATCCTTCCAAGCGTTGGAAGTGCTCCACTTGCGTCACATTGTAATTCATTTTTCTGCTGTTGTTTTTCGTGAGAGGGAAAGACAAAATTCGCACCTGGCCTACTGATGTTTTATTGAACTCTTGTTCAGGGAAAGGTGCTGCCAGAAGACTTCATAGAGAAGGCTGCCAGCAAAGTATGATTCTTTCTTTCCCTATTGTTTTTATTTCTTTTCAATTGGTCCATATATCTAGCAATGGAGGCAAACTAACAATGGATGGGAGATGTTTTGGCAGCTTCCCCTTCTGCAAAAACTTGCTATTGACATTTGCGACTCAAAGAATGGCCAGTTTTCGAGGCCTTATGGGGTAATTGCACTATAACTATCGGGACCTGAAACGTGCATGTACTGTGTTTGTAAGGTATCCATGTTATATCGAGTTTTGATATTTTTATCACTTCCTGTGCAGGACTGGAGCACGACATGATGTGGCCATATCACCATGAATCTCAAGGAGGCGAGTCTTCGTTTTTATTGGTGACGTCGTGATTTATATTGGAGGCGAGTCTTCGTTTTTATTGGACTCTGACATCGTGATTTTTCTTCAGCAGACATCACTGTAGCACAGATTCTAGGCCTGTTGCACCTACGCATTGTGTGACACGAACGTCGATCAAAGGGAGCTTCTTTTCTAGGTCCTGCAGTTACTTGATTATTGGAGTCTGTGATGAACCCATTTGGAACCCATGAACTTGGAAATGAAATGTCGCATCGAAACTTGGAACCCTGTACTCTGGGACTGAAACGTGGAACTTTGGATCCTGGGACTAGAACATGGAACTCACGAACCTTTGAATTACGAAAACCTGTGGGAACATGGATCTTGGACCCTAGAACTGAAACGTGGAACCATGCAGCCTGGGACTAGAACATGTCTCACGAACCTTTGGCACTCAAAAACCTGTGGGACCTAAACCTGTGGGACTTTCGAAACCTTTCTTCAAACTCATGGAACTTGGGAACTTATATTGGGGCAATTTACCCGATCCTCAAATATGCCATCGTTGATAGGCCATTGAACCTGAAACACTCTCACTACTGTGCACATTTTTGTACTTGCTATTCTATGTGGTTTATCTTTAATATTTTTTTTTTCATGATTTATCACAAGTAGGAGAAAATGCTTACGAGTGTACTGTCCTGTTGAGTGTATTGTGATGTTGCTCATTGCGAACTTACTAATGATTTATGTATTGGCAAAGCTAATTTACTTCTCAAGTTACCAATGATATATGTAATTGCAAACCGAATATACTAATGATTTATGTAGACATGTCTTGCAGCATCGGAAAATGGAGAACAGCATGTACAACATTTCTTGTATGATATGTTCTTTAGCTAGATTTAATTAGCATGTGCATAGAGTCTTCTAGTTTCCGTCAACTCTGTTCATTAAAACCATGCCAATATTTTTCCTATTATTTCCCTCTTGCGATATATTGCATAATTGATGACTTCTGCTTGTACATTGTGCAGATTGGAGACATACTCTTTTGGACATGGGATATTTCACTCATTTATATTTATAAATTGTAAAGCATAATGCTTAAGTAACGTTTAACAATAAAATTTACTTTACTTGGTTGGTAGAATAGATATTGAACATCCGGTTCCACAGTGGTTAGTGGGTATTATGCAATAATTTTTTGCACAATCTGCAATCTAGGAAACTCAGTGCGCCGATGGTACCTACGCTGGGCACAGTGGCAAATCAGTCTTCGGACGTGGGGTGAAGGCCTGAGTTTTCCTAGTGCGTCGTTTGTTGCATATTTCTTTGTAATTTGAGTTGGTTCAAAACCAACACCGGGTAATGGGGATACGGTTTTTACATTTCAAAAAAAAAACAAAAAACAAAAAACAAAATTAAAAAATTAAAAAATTAAATAAAAAATTAAATAAAATCAATATGATAAAAATTAAAAAAAACACCGGAAAGTAAATAAAGAGGGTGAAACTACGCATGCCAAAAATCCTGCAAATAATGTGTGTGGAAAGATCCACGCCAAATTTTGAATTTTTTTTCACACAAAAAGTATAACTTTTTACACTGAATCAGAACGAACAGGTGGAATGGAAGATGAGGTAAAACACTTCGGAGCTTCAAAGATATCGTCTCATTACAAGACCCGATTTTGAGGGAATTGTGGCATCAACTATCCGAATAGGCTTTTCACCTCTCGGTAACGAGAAGTGAAGAAGGCCAACGCTCATACTACATTCTATATTATATTGAAAACAAAAACAATCAACATAGAGAAGAATAGATACATAACTTTTATGGTCCTCAAGCTTGATCATGAATTATTTTCTTGCATCATCTTAAAGAAACAAGAATATAATGTCAAGCTAAAATTATAAACTATATTCCAATATTTTGAAGGCTTCGTTAAGGGAACAATGGAGTTTAGATATTCAAAGTGGAGTTAAATGACGACTCTAATCACTTATCAAGGACGGCATCAATTTCAAAAAGGTTTATCAGTGCGGGATCATAGAGTTGTCGATCTTTTTGTCTTGGTGGAGGGGACTTCATTGCTGCATATATGCTTGCCATTTGCAATGCGTATTCTGGCATATATGCAAATGGAGTAGGGCTGCGTTCTATTCTTCTGTTGCGTGATATAAAAACGATAAACATTGAGCTATGTCCATTACACAAACCGCGTTGTAAATTCCGAAAGCCCGAAAATATTACTATACGAGCGATACTACTTACTCGTTCACGCTGCGCTTACGCTTCTTCACACGTCTTGAAAGGTCGACGTCCATGAAGTCTTCTTTGTCAAACTGAACGAGTGCAGGCTTGATGGGCACCTCATCTTGATCAGTGGAGGAGCTTCCTTCATGGTCGCATTCAATTTCACTTTTTAACAACAACAAAAAGGCGTTGAAAAGCTCCATTTCGGCCTCTAAAGCCACAATATGTCTTCCATATTCCTTACAGAGCCTCACCGAGGTACCTGCGAGAAGCCAACATCAGATTGGTTGAACATGATTCTCATTACCTCGAAACACATCAATCATACTTACCAACGCCTGTTGTGGCATCGAGAACAACACCCTCGACATCGGTGGCAGATAATATTAGCGATGTTAAGAAGTGAGTCCCACGCTTCTTTGGTCCGCGCCACACTCTACCGTTTGTCGTCGTTTGAGTATCATTCGTGGTGAAATTCCAGACTGCATCCCCCTGACAGATGTCTATTGAATTTCCAGCAAGCACAGGATGGGTCCAAAAATGAGACCGGGAAATCCGGCGAATAGTAGCGGTTGAGTCGCGCACAATTAGTGCAATCTTGAAAAGCGCCGTCAAAGCAGTCCCTGTCATTGCATATGTGTACATTTGATTCACACCGACCCATTCCTTCTGAATCCGAAATCCGAGGAGTGGGAAGTAATTGGAGAACATCTGTTTGGTAATGCCACCATCATCGATGTAGATTAAGAACAATGCGCCATCGTCATGTAGAAACTTGTTTGTATATGCAAACAAGTTTTTCAAGCCAGTAGGGTCAACCACGTTCCATGCGGGAACCTTGTCCGATACGCCCGGCACTGCCATGCCGTCGGGGATCTCTGCAATGACAAGGTCTATCTTCGCTTCCTTGTCAACCATCTTTCCGTCCACAATGCATTTCTTTCCGTCATTGCAATCTGCAGTAAACTCAACAATCTCCTGCCATATATCTCGGGAGATAGAGGCATTCAGAAGCAGGTTGGAAACTACACGAGGTACACTCCCAAGGGTTGGCATGCCCGTGCGGTAAGGGGTGGGATCACCTAGTGAAGCTCCAGATGCAATTGAACGAGTTGGCTCCATTGACGCCGAGATGAGTGTGCCTAGAGACTTGACCAGTTGGCGCGTCTCTCTTCGCCGGACAGGCGCTGAACACTCGGGTATCAATTCATTCACCATAACCTCTTCCTCTTGTAAATCAAGGTCCTCATTCTCTCGTTCATCCTCTCCGCCGCCTTCATTGTTCTGAATGTGGACAACCTCTTGAGAAAATGCGGTATCAATCTCCGTGGGTTCGGGTTGGCACTCTTCTTCCTCAGGTAAAGGAGACTCGCCGCGTACTTTGCATACCTTGTTTTCCGCCGCTCTCTTCAACGCATTCTTCTTTGCAACTCTATGTTCCTTGGCCTTGGCATATTGTTTCTTCTTCTTTGATTCCGGACTCAGTGGTGGTAATCTTGGCTGCCGAGAACCACGGCCTCTTCCCGCGGGCGCTACTTGCACCGCTTCAACTTCGGGTCCAGAAAGTGGACCGAGAAAATTCTTTGAATCCAGCTCTGTGTCATAGCAGTAGTTCTTGTTACACTCAACGTACCACAAACATTCCTTCAGATGGTCGAGGGAAAACACGGACTTGTGATATGCATTATACATGCACGTGTCTGAGTTGGCTGGATACGCAGACTTCATCCGGTCGGGTACTCTGGCAATCGCCTTCTTGCCAAACAGCTCATGGCGAATGTAGCGGTAAATGAACCACTTGGCAATATCTTTCCGGCCCTTCACGTCTTCCCACTTTGTCAATCGGTGGAACGGTGAAGTTCCACCAAAGACACCCGAGTATGCATGCGTTCATAGCCGACATTTCCAAGTTTCCAAGTACAATGTCCATTCTTCTACTTCGACATCTGGATTTAGGTTGAGCTGCTCCAAAACATCGTCAATGTCCTCCGCGATTTCTTCTTGAAGCTGCATTAGCAACCAATAGATTTAGCACATTCAACCTCACATCATCATCATCATCATCACATCACATCATCACTTACAAGTGCCCAGAATACTGCTCGATTGAGGTACAACTTCATTTGAGATTCTGAACATGGTTGAGGCCAGTGCTTCTCCTTTCGGTAAAAACTGGGACTATTCCAGATTTTCAGCCACTCCACTTTATACTTTGTAGGCACGGGCGATGTCGCAATAATTTGGAGCTTCTCCAACCCCATGTCAACCTTGTCAATGTGATACTTTCTGTAGTGTAGACGAACCTGACCAATACAACAACATGAATGATAAATGTGCAAATTTTACACTAATCATTCCTTTGAGCAAGTTTTTTCTACTTCTATGCATGATGCAACATATTGGTGCACTTCATATTGGAAAACCACTTAGAAATTTCCAAAATCACCCCTTGACATGGATCCGCCATAGGCCCTGAAATCGGGTCTCGTCACGAGACCCGATTTCCGGGTCTACGGCGCATCAATGCCCAGCTTGCTAACGGCTACAATGGCAAGCCGGTCGTTGATGCCTAGGTCACCTAAAAAGCATGTCTCATTACGAGACTTGATATCAAGGCCACCGGGTGATCAATGCCAAATTTGCCATTTGGTTCCAAGGCAAGCGGGGCATTGATGCACCGGAGGCCCTGCAAGTGGGTCTCGTTACAAGACCTATAATCAAGGCCACCTTCCATCAAGGCCGGGCTTGCTAATGGCTACCACAGCAAGCCGGGCATTTATGCCCTAGACGTCCCTAAAACAGGTCTCGTAACGAGACTTGATAAAAGGGTCACCGAGGCATCTATTCCAAACTTGCTATTAGGTATCACAGGGAACTTGGTATTGATGAAATGGAGGCCCATATAATGGGTCTAGTTACGAGATCCAATTTCAAGGCCTCCGGCGCATCAATACAAAGAGTACTAAAGCTGACCAAGGCTCATTATAGACTAATGCCTTGATAACCATAAATATTGGTTCTCGTAACAAACGCGTGTTTTGGGCTTCTGAGGCATCACTCTATGGGGTGCTTGCTGAACTTTAATGCCCTGATGTTTCATGGCCTGGAGGCCTTGAAAACACGTCTCGTTACATCCTCGGATTTCAGGCCCCTGACAACCATGAATCGAAAATCATAAAAAACATCATGGCATCCCATACCATCTGGACCATGATGGGGAAGAACAATGACATTACAAAAAGATGACAAGAAAACCATGGTTGATTTAAACCTGATCAAGGAACTCACGCCCTAGCTCAGGGTTGGCCACAGCCGCGAGCTTCCCAAAGCGCTTTTGGAGTTTCATCTTCTTGGCGGATAGTCCCTCGTCGACAAACTTCCGTAACTCCACACCGCTCTGCTTTGCCTTTTCAATCTCTAATTTGTATGCAACTCGCTCGTTTGAGGCTGCCTCTTGTATCTCTTCCTACTCCAGCATATATCACCATTAGAAATATTGAAATACTTGTTTTGTAATAGTATATATATGACACCTTACCTGGAATAAGATTTTCACCATTTGACTTGCAGGAATTGGATTCCACGCATCCCTTTGTCTCTTGAGACACTTGTTATACGCCATCTCAGGAATCAAATCCTTGAAGTATAAAATGTCTCGTTGTCCAAATATGCTCACCCTGTCCAATTCGTGCATTGTATTCGTCTTTATGTGCGCCTTCTCTGTAGCACTGTTTATCATGCACAAACTTTCAGTCTTGATTTCAAATCCAAAAATGTGCATAATATGTAATAGACTTACTTGTTCACAACAAGCATAGCCGCAAGTATCTTCGGAAATCCATTCGGACCAACATCAAGGATGATGCTCTCTGGTTCACCATTCTTTTGCATGAACTCCATGTCACCAGCCTTTCTTTCCTCCAAGAACTCCCTCCAAGCTTCATAGCGGTGGTTGCCGTCGTAGATATAGAACATCTTTCCACTCAGATGCTCAAGATCTGCATCTCCCTCCAACCGTTCTTCAAAGTCTTTGTTGATTATGATCCACTCTTCCGACCACTGCTCGACCACTGCGCTTGACACTACCATCTCCTCTCCGTAACAACATGTTAGTGCAAGATAGAAGACGGCCGTCCCGGGTCAATAACCATGCTCAAACTGGTCCATCAATCTGTGTTTGTCAGTCTCTTGTACTCTACGAAGCTCCGGCATTGGCACCATGCGGCAAAGAGGCACGCGTAACCTGTCAAACTTCTCCTGTGGCTGTCGACGCATGTAAGTGATGGCTGCAAAGGAATCAGGGTTGTAAAGTATTCCCATCCGCTTCTCAATCTCCTTCACATCAATCTCTTCCTCCCTGCCAAGATTGTCACCGTCTTCCTCCACCATTGCCATCTTCCGTCCCCTCCCCTTCTTCCTCTTCCCTTCAATTGGTGGGCTACCATCTGACCCTTCCATTGAGAGATCCAAGATGGCATCCGCAGCAGCCTTGGCGCCTTCAACATCGGCGTCTGAGGCGTAGGTATGTCCACCCTCTTCCGCACTCATCTCTTCGTCATCACCCACGATCATTTCGGCATTTTTCTCATGGCCGTCGCCGCTACCGTTGGTGCAATAGCCCTCCTCGTCCACATTCTCCATAGCCTCGTCAGCCCTCTCCTCCTGGCCAGCCGCCTAAACCAATCACACAAGGACAAAATCCGGATTATACCTATAACAAACAAGTTTCACACCCAGAAATCCAGAAAGCCTTCAAAACCCTCAGAACGCACATATCCACAAACCCTAAAACTCAAAAACCAAGATAATTGTTCAAACCCACAAATTCCTCCAAGACCGCAAAACATTTCAAACACATATAATTTCAGACCTACAAACTATCCAATCTTTTGTGAACGGACCTGTTTTTGCGACTTCTTCTTGCGAATGTTCCTCTCAGACTTCCTCACACTCTTCCTTCCGAACTTTTTGGTGATTTTGTATGAATTGACTCCACAACCTTTTACCAATCTCACATGTGTTCCCCTCATGGCAATGCGCTCAACTTAATGACCAGCATACAAGCAACACTACAAAGTGATAGCACTAACTCGACCCAGAAATTCTATCCACCACATGAAAAGGAAAGGAGTTCAGTTTGGCCTCCACCCCTCTCTTTATTGTGAGAAATTGGTGACATGGCAACCGCGACTAATCATCATTATTTAACACCTTGACTTCTAGAAGGCGGCTTTTCATTTTCTACATCCTTGTAGCTCCAAATCAGAACCCACTAGAGGACACATTAGAAGAAAAAATACTTGAATGTCTGTTAAGCCGGATGGCTCGAAAGCTACTTCAGCCTCCCTAGCGACGCACTCTATTGTAAGTTCTCCAATCACTTCCAATGGCGACATGTCAACTAATACTAGTACCTCTTCTTCGAGGATGGGAGTTGTTGGTGAAATCCGTCTAGCCACTGTTGTTGCAGGTAACTTAGCAAACTCTCCACCTAGGCGCCTCTTCGTCACCCCAACGTCTGCGGGCATTTTGCAAATCTCCTTTCCCTTGCGCCCCCGTCTTGCACGCGTGATCGCATCGCATTCCTCCTCGCGCAGATCCATTTGAAAGAGAGGCTACTTACGGTCTGATGTCCACCCTTTCTACTAATTCGATATATCTAGGGGCTATCTCATTCCATTCTACATTCAAACCTTGTTCCCTATAACATCCTCCATCTGCCTATGTACGCATCTATTTTAAGTCCAAAAGATCTGTCCACTGACCTTTCCACTGACGATTTGTTCTATCTTTACAATTAGCTTACTGTTGAGAATCCTACAAGGATTTTATATGAATTTATAATTCTTGGTAGTATTATTTTCTTAACTAAGTAGAGACTTGCCCCGCTTCCCTACCTCATTTCAACCGATACTTCCCAAATATGAAAATCCGTCCAAGCAAGGACTGTCTAATTCTTGAATGCGGAAGGCTGCTTTGCACCTTCTTCATCAGCATTCTACTTAAGTCCAAAAGATTTGTTCACTAACCTTCCCACTGACGAATTGTTATATCTTTAAAATTAGGTGACTGCTGAGAATCCTACAAGGAGTGGAGATTTGCGCCGCTTTCCTCCCTCCTTTATAGCAAGACTTTCCAATTATGAATATCCATCTGAGCAAGGACTGTCTAATTCTTAAATGCGGACGGCTACTTTACACCTCCCTAGGCATCCATTGAAAGAATAATGATTGTTTTGAATTATATTCATGGTTACATTCCAAACTTCATTTTAGATCCCTTCTTCTAGCCCTCGCAAACGCTCTTTTTCAACGATCACCCTTTTAATATCCAATGGCTCCTTCTCTCTTAAAATATCTTAATGTAATACATATATTGACCTTCCATCTCCATATTCCAATACCCTTCTAGAGTTTAATCTCACTCACCTGTCTCGATATTCTCATGACTTCCTCCTCTCCGTCTACTTTTCCCGCCATGGTTATGCTCCGTGCTAATGGCATTGGCGATCCTGTTGCGTATCCTTTGAGTGATCAAGGGTTTGCAACAGTTACCAGTGCGGCCTTAAGTGTTCGATTTTCTTTTCAACAGCAGAGTATATGTGTCGAGGAGGAAGTCTACGATGATGACTGTTTGAAGCTGTTGTATACCACACCTCGACAAACGGTAGTGAATGAGAGTTTTGACAAAGAGTGGAAACTTGGAAAAGACCAATATAGGGTCTATGGTCGCCTAGATTCACAGTTAAGTGCGTCCTCTATCGACCTTACTTCTCGTCTGTCCACAACATGTAGTATGCAGACATTGCTTCCTGCTCTCGTCAATGTTAAGATCGAACCAGACACTGAGCCTATCATCGTACTCTCATCCGACAATGAAGACACCCCTCCTAAGACTTGCCCTCCAAAGCTAAGTGTTCCTAAGCCGTGTCGTCCTAGAGCCACTTCTTTTACATCTACTCCACCGATATCATGTCCCCCCATGTCTTGCTCTCCGAAACAGGACAAGGTACTTGGTATCGTCAGTGTTATTGCAGGTCTCAAGCGGTTGTCTTCTCGTGTTGGCGGCAAGAATCCATTGAAGAAATTGGACTTTGACATCATACCACACGAGTAGGTCAACTGTCTTCCCGCCGATTTCAATGGCAATGTGATATTCGAACTTCCACCCGCTCCACCATCAGCGTCATCTACACAGGCTCGTAACATGCATGGCATGGACAAGCGGTACGATGGTCACCTCTGGACTAAGACAATCACGACAAACATCATGAATGACGATGGCCTCCACTTTCGTACATCCAAATGCGTTGGGCACCTGCGTTGCAAGAACGTCGACTGCGCGGTCGTTCAACGAGATAATCGTATTTCGGAAGTGAACAAGCGGGAGTTTGATGGAATGACATCGATGACATGTGAGGTAGGTCAGAAAGCTCCCAAAAACACGCTACTTTGCAAGATCTGTGGAGAGCCACCAATGTGTATTGCCACGTGTGATGCTGTAGTGTATTATGTCAGTGGTAAGCGCCACTGCACTTGCGCTTGTATCCACCTTGGTAGACATATGCATCCTGTTAAGACTGGTGCCTATCGTGAGGTGAAAGATAAGATCAATAGTCTAATAAGTGAGCAAGTAGAGAGAACTCCATGAACGACTAAGAGTGCCATTGTGTTAGAAGCTAGCAAAGAACCCCTTGGAGAGTTCCTGTTGAGTGAAGAGGGTGAACCGCGGAAGATCCTCAGTGTCGATGAGTTAGCCCCAATGCTAGATAAATGCAAAGACATGGGATCCCCTGGCATTCGAAACAAGGTGGTAACGTTTCAGTACCTTAAGAGGTACGGTGTCATGGACGCTATCCTTAAACTTAGGTCAATGAGTAACTGGGCGTTTGTACAAAATAACAAATTCCCGAGTCAAGGTTTAGAAGCGGCTGTAGGAGGAGAAGCCAAAGTCTTTGTCTTCAAGATGTCCGAAGTTGGACCAGGCTCGGGCATTGACCTTGTAAAGCGGATGCAGCCGGGCTATGATCTGGAGAATGCATGGTTGATGTTCGACCACGTCAAACGCCTAATGGATTGGACAACCATGTTTGTCATGTTTATGACACAACATATTGCAGGGTGATGACCACTGCATGCTGCGACATGATGTCAGAGGATAAAGACGCGCAGATACTATTCTAGGAAAACCTAAATGACGTGATGGGACGACATGGTGTGGCAAGTCTGACCTTCAAAGGATTCATGGCGGACAGTGCTCAGGCAAACTAGAATGCGGTGAGAGCTGTATATGGAGGCGGAGAAGCCATGGTGGACAAGGAGCGAACATGTCTTTTTCATTGGGCACAAAGTATGATCAAGTGTACAGAGAAGTGCATTGCCGAAGGATTTCAAGAGCAACATAAGAGACTGTGTAACCAATACAGGAAGGCAACCACCATGGAGGATGCCGATAGACTATACGACGCGCTTCAAGCATGGTATAGGATATCCGGAGCTGTTTCCGAAAAGGGTTTCGAAAAAATCACTAGTTGGCTTGGATTCTCGCACTTTCGTTACCATCAATGGGGTGGATTTATAACTACGGTACTGCTCATCTTTCGGATCTGTATGTTGTCTTGCGTCCCTATATGATGTGATTGATACCCTAGGTCCATGAGGTTTAGCTTTTCATGTGTTGTTACAGACATGGGTTTTTCTGACTGGTCACCTGGCTTTTTAATTCTTGATTTCTCACATTGTTGTTGTTCTTTTGCAGAACATGACCGCCAATGAATTGGCCGAAGTGCCTTCATGCAATCTAGCCGAGACCATTGACAACAAATGGAAGCAAGCCTCAGGGAATAGAAGTCCCGACTTATACGTCGCAACCGTCGACGACTATGTGCGTGCATTCCTGCAGGTTGTGAACTATTATCAATTCCTCAAGGGTAATGTAGGTGGAACGGGGCCTAGCAAGGAAGAGCTAAAGCTCCGGGAAGCTGAGAGAAGAGCTCAAAGGACTGGCGATCCTAGTGTGCTCAAGGAGTCTATGCTAGGTATGCCAGGGGCGGTAGAATTCTGTATCCGCACAACAAACAAGGCCGGCGAAGAGGTTTTTGGTTCACGCAAGCGCAAAGCAAACGTGCCATTTGGTGCCGAGGAGGAATCTCATCAACCGGATAAGGTCAACTTCTCTTATCCCCGCTATACTTCCAAAGGCGTGGGGACTACCCTAAACCCTCTTCCCATCATCGATGAAGATAACGGCGTCCGTGTTGACCTAGGCATCTCTAATGATGATCTATCTCCGACACAACAAGCACAAGTGACACCATTGTTGTCTCTAATTCAAAGGATTGGACTACGCCGTGTCACAGCAGTTCAAGAGACCCATGTTGCATTGACGGAGTGGCACATTGCTCGGTTGCCAAAGAACTCAGCAAAGGCTTGTTGGGCACAACGGGCAGTTACAAAGAAGAAATGCGAGGAGAGGATTGTGAGACGTGGAATAGCAACTCCGGCACCAACATACAGTGGTTTTTATCGACACCCAAAGAAGACTGTCTTGGAGCCCACTGAATTCTACTTCTGCAACGATGACATTGATAGGTGTGTGAAGGGTACAAGGGGTAGGTGGGTGGTTCAATATAAGAAGAATCAGGATAGGCCTCCTATCCCCAACGTATGGCCTGTTGTGGTGGGTACTAATCTTACACGTGGAGAGGTTGAGGATCTCGAGGTGGCTGGATTTCAACTCCCTCAAAGGCAGCACGTTCCTCCAAGTTGATTGTTTTCCAAGGATCGGCCACCAAAAGACTTGAGTTCGATCCCTGTGCCCCTTGACGCTGCCAAAGTTCCTTGCAAGAGGGATGGAAAGGGGGTGAAGCGCACCTCCAAGGCTGGCAACGAGAAACAAAGAAAGTCAATGGGGTCCGTTGACTCCCTCACGGCGTCCATTAAGTCCGTCAGAATGCTGCCATGTCCTGGGTTGGGGTGTCACATTTCCCTTGTTTCTCTTGGTATCCCACCCGAAATAGTAACCTATTCCGTTACAGTGAGTTCATTCCCCCATTGTTCATGTCCTTCGTACAAGAAGACGTCAAAGACATTTAGGGGGAGGAACCAATATTCTCATTGCAAACATCTCTATTTCATCCTCTTGAAGATTTGTGGATTCAAACCTATCATTGAATTCATCCATGCTTCTACCTTTAGCTGGAATGAGGTGAAGGAGGTGCTTGAACATGGCATTTTGACGCACCCTTGGACTTAGTATTTTTTTGTCTGTTTCTTAATATAGAGGGAAGAACAATTCTAGCCCAAGACTTCAAAGTAGTGGCAAAGAGAACATGGAATTGTAGTTGGTGTATTTGGATTTATTCAAATCATTCTATTTTTAAGCATTCATGTCGAATTAATTCCATTCATTTTAGTAATCCTAGTGTTTGATGTCTTGGTACCGAGAGGTGACGGATTTGATATCCTGGTACCGAGAAGTAATAATTTGATGTCTTGGTACCAAAAGGAGACTGTAGGAAGACAATTTCATCTTTGATTGTATTCTTCATTCTTACAGTTGTTGTGTGCAATCTTTTTATACCATTATATCATTGAATATGGTGAAGGAGCTAACAATCATTATAAAATACAAATAAGTACAAATTTCTCATAATATATCATTGTTTATTTTTAAAAATTAAGAAAGTGCTGCAAGAATTTACACAATTTTGAGACATTGGAAAATTCTAGTTTTAGTTTTTTTTTAAATCTAAAAATATACAAATTCTTTCCTCAATTTTAGAAATATATTTGAATATTGTTGATATCCTTTATTTTTCTCTGCTCTCAGTGGCTGGAATTTCTGCTCATTGCTCTCCGCTCTCCGCTCTCCGCTCATGAACAAGCCTCCCTCTATTGAGTTTTCATGGTTTATAATATTTTGGTTGTCTTCAAGAAACTTTATATAAGGGTGCGTAGTGTGAATGTGTCTTTCTGGTGGGTTTTGTAGGTTTAGTAGAGTTTGTAGAAGCTTATTGGTCCAAGTGGTTGTGTTTAAGTTTTGTGGGTTTAGGAGATGATTGCATTCATCTATGTGTGGATGAGTGTTGACTACTAAGGCATATAGAATGTGGGGTGGTGGATGCATATTTTTTTGTTGTATGTAGTGTGCAATGTTTGTGTATGTAGTGTTTTGTATGTGGTGTAATGTATGTGTGTTTTTGAAGAAAGGCGCGAAGGATTTTGTAATATGTTTATATTCCGGTTGAAATTTTATGGTATTCGGTATGATGTATATTTTGGCATTTTTCTTATGTGATGTAGGGTGTCTTTTTAGTATATTAGGCATGGGTCGCGGGTTGGTTTATATGTCTCCGCTTAGAAGTAATAGTAGTTTTATGTGTTTGGGTCTGGTACGGTGTTTTAGAGTGCTTGTTTCCTTTGTTATTCTTTGGTGTTTTCTTATGGTCTGGGAGTTGTGTTTTTTTGGGAGTTTGTACTTGTTCTTGTTCGGGGGGGTTGTTGTATTTGTATTCGTAATTATGGCTAATGTAGGGATTTTAGATGTATAGCAGGTTTTTGGTGTTTTTGTTTTTATTTCTTGGTTAATGTGTGGGATTGTGTTTTTTCTTGTGATTATGGTGGTAGTTTTGTTTTTGTTGTGCGTGTTATGTGTAGTTGTATATTTACGTACTTTTTTGTTTTTATTTGTGTTTGTATTTTTGTGTTGTTTTTTGTTTGTGTTTGTATTTTTGTGTTTTTTTTGTTTGTGTTTGTATCTTTGTGTTGTTTTTGTTTGTGTTTGTATCTTTGTGTTGTTTTTTGTTTATATTATGGTGCGGTTTTATGTTTGTATTTGATTTTTTTTTGATGTTTTGTGTATAGGTGTATGTGTGTGTGCATTTATGTATAAGTGTTTGTGTGTATATGTTTTATTATATATATATATTTTTTGAGGTTGGCGGCTAGATTGGGTACGTGGTTGGATGTGGGTGGTTATAAAGTTTTGTAATGTTTTTTTGGAGGTGCATTAGTGTTATGTATTTTATATGGGGTTGTTTCGGATATTTCGTGTATGGTTGTATGTGCAATTTGGTAATTGGTTTGTTGTAGTGGTAGAAAGTTTGTTGTTTGAGGTTTTGTGTGATTATGTCTTTTGGAGGTTGTGTGTTAGGTTTGAATTTTTTTCGATTGAGGATTTGATTTTTGAAAGGAGTAGTTGTTTGGTTTTGGTAATAGGTGTAAGAGTTGTATTGTGTTTGGAGTTGTTGTGTTTCTTTTGTGTTGGTAGTATTCATAAATACTAGTCTATTGTGGTTTTTTGGTTTTGGTTTAGTACTTATGAATACCAATGTTTTTGGTGTTTTTTTATGGTGTTTGTAGCATGTTGTTTCATTTGTCAAAGCTAGTTTGACTGGTCCATGGAGCCTTCACTACCTTCAATCATCATCTTGTCAAGGATGTCTGTTGTAAGTTTAAGTTGACCATACAATGCTCTCATCTCCTTGCAAACCGCACGAGCTGAGGCTTTGACAATCTGGTCTGCATAGGTGCGTGATTCTTCCACCATTGTGTCCTTGAAGGTAGCAAGTTCTTGTCTCATCTCAGTTTTGGTGGCCTCTACACTTTTAGCCACTGCCAAGTCCACGAGCTTGATAATGTCTCTTCCACTATTGTCATTGGTTTTGGTGATGTTTAGAGCCTCAACTGTGTCTGCAATGGCAGTGTTTATGTTGCCAAAGCCTAACCTTAACAACTCCTTGTGACTTGGCTTGCTAGAGCCATCCATACTCTTAGGGTGTGGTGTGAAAGTTATATAGTGGCCATGCATCTCTTTAACCTTGTTCAAGAATTTTTTATAAATTGCGGCATTTTTGCATTCAATGTTACAAGACCCTTTACTCTTGCCACCTTCAGTTTTGAAGAAGAGTTCCACAATGTTTTCGGTTCCCATGTGTTTTTGTATTGCCTCTTCAAGTTCTTTAAGTTTTTTCACTTTGTTAAGCCCTATGGCAATGAGAGATATGGCTTGTTTTTTGGCTTTGTCATCAGCTGACATTTTGCCTCTAGGGACAAAGGTTGGGACAAACACTTCATTGTCCATATAGATTTTTTCTTGTCTTATTTTTAAAGCTTGGTTTGGTGTTGTTGCTCTTACCCATGCAAAGTCTTGTTCCAACATTTTAGTGACACTTACAACCTCATAGTTTGAGCCTTTACAAAAGCCTTCATCCACGATTTCAAGGAGAATCTTGTGTCGGTCTTTTCCTTTTAATGATGGACTGTTAATGCGTGTATTAAGCATACTGAGTGGGGCAATATCATATGACCTGCATACTTTAGCTCTGAGGTTTGTGTGATCAATCTTAAGGATAAACGGGCGAGCACGTGAGAGGAGATCACATCCACCAACCTCAGGTGTCAGGAGGTGAACTTTAAGGATTCCATTCCATTTTTCAGAGTTGTGTTGACACATAGCAATGATTAGTTGGGACTCAGCCATACTTTCACCCAATTTGATTCCCATGACTTCGAGCCTTGTTCGAGCCATATTAATGATTTGGTCTTTTGATAGTGTACATTCTTTTATTTCGAATGCAAGTGCAATTTGGTAATTGAAGGAAAAGCCATGTTCATCCACCTCCAACTCACTAGGGAGTTGGGTGAGGTTGACGTGGTTTCCTTCAACTCCATCCAAACGGACGTTATTCCACTCCTCTTGTACTACATAAGAAAATGAAGGAGTGGAGTTGATGACATCATCAACTTCATTTGCATCCATTCCTAGTTGTAGTAGTTTTGATTTAGTTAGGTTGGTTTCTTTAGGTGCATTACGTCTTTGACCAAGTGCGTTTAGAGTGGCAAATCCAAGCCAATAGGAAATAGGAGTATACACCTCATTGTTTGTCATGGTGGTGCCTTGGTCATGAACACCAGCATCCTCTCCAACTGCTGCGTCCATATCCAGTTGCCGTGTAGGATTTGTCTCCAGCTCCTTGTTTGGTGTTTGAATGGGAGTAGAGGTGTCTTGCCCTGGTGTAGGAGTAGGTGTCATCCTGTGTGTACAATAAAATGTGTGTAAGAGTTTTTGTTTGTAGGTATTCACTTTATTCTCATGCCAACTCCCCTCCCACACAATAAGGTGTGGGTTGTACGTGGATATTGGTGAAGAGTAGTTTTGTTGCAATTTTGAGGTCAAGGGAAGATCCAATTGGATTCCACTTGATCTTGTATTGCTAGTGTGGATATGCCCACTAATGTGATTGTTGTATTGAATACAACAATCCCACGTTTGTATAGTTTGAGGTAATACTAATTGTATCATTATAGAATTTGTTTGTATGGGGATTGGTTTGTTTAGTGTTGGTATCTTGATTCCTTTGCTCCAATTACCCTCACCTTTCCACACAGTAAGGAGTGGGTTGTGCAGGTGAGGAGTAATGGATTGGGATTCAAGCATGTAATACCACAATGTACTTGATTTATGCAATGCATGGGGTAAGTAAACATCAATGTTGATGCAACTTTGCACCATATTGCAATATACTAGGTGTCGTATTACTATTGATTCTTTTTTTTATTATATTAGAAGGCGTTACTTGTGAGCTATCCATTTCACCCATTTGTGTGACTTGTGGACTAGGATATTGCCACCATACTTTAAGGTGTAGGCTACTCATTTTAGTGATTTGCAAGAATGATGTATTTTGAAATCGTTTCCTAGAATTTTTAGGAGACTCACAACTCTTATTATGTTGTATGTCGCATGAAATAATGATTTTGGTATTAGCAACTCTATGAGATATAAATGTTTTTATGTAGTGGCTAATGTATGTGGTAGGGTGAGGGTTCTTAATGTTGTCTAAGGACCTTCTAGGAGTATATGTGGATGACATATTATTTTTGCAACTTAGCCCATATTCTGATGTGTTAGAGTAGAGTTTTTATATCAAACTTGATGAGATCACTTGATGCTCTCCTGCTCTGTTTTGATTTCTCGGTGCTTGGTGCCACTTCTCCTTGTCTTGCTTGTGTTGGAGTCTTGGTTGGGGCCTTCCTTTTGTTCTTATTTGTTGTTGTAGCGCTGTCTTCCACTTGTTGCACACCTCGTTTTGATCTTCTAGCTTCCGTTTGTGGGTGCTGCAATATAGGGTCCTGTTGTCGAGTTGCTCTTGGTCTATCCTCGGTCGCCAGCGTGACACCTGTTGTCCTGGTTCTGTCCCAGCTACACCCACGCAGTTCCCACAGCAAACCAACAAAGCAGCAAGGGTGCCTTTTCTAAGTTCAAATGTGGGGGAGATATGTAGTTTAGGTAGGTTAGAATGGCTACAGCCGAGCACGTGTATAGCAAGGAGAGTTTTTATGAGCGATAGTTTGTACTTAGATATACTGATGAATTCACAGGTGAGGTGAAGGGACTTATCTGTTATCGCTGGAACCAGTGTTCGGCGACGAGCTTTACTTGTTAGCTCGTTGTGAGCCTCGTTGTTTCCTCTCCCGAGTATGTTCATGTGCTTGGATGAGTTTGATACGCCTTCTGACTTCTTTCTTGGAACCAGTGTCCTGCTGCAAGCTTTGTTGGTTTGCACGTTGCGAGCCTTGCTGCTTCCACTTCCGAATATATGCACGTGCTGGAGTGAGTTCGATTCGCCCTCTGGCTTCTTTCTTGGCTTGTATGCTGATCCACTCAGGAGTATGGACCACTCGGCTGGGTCGTAGGATATTCTGGTTTCCTAGAATGTGGGCGATTGCCTGGGTCTGCTGTGGTCTGTAAACCGTCGCTTGGTGATGTCGTTACAGGATCTGCGCTTCGAGACTAAAGCCACACATGCAATTTGTTTGTTCTTTTTGTCTCGTTGAGTTAGATCTATTTGTGTTATGGTTAGTTGTAGCGTTACATGTAGGGTCCTCAACTCGATGGTACTTGGTGTAATTAGCGGCATAGCATGCAGTATAGAATGAATATTTGAACTTGTGCAGAGTGTGTTTTGACGTACCTTTGGTTACTGCATGGACTTTGTTGCTCGCATTCCACGGTTTTGGAGTACTAGCGCTCGCATATTTGCATGGTATGCATGCCAGTCTTCTTTGATTGCTCCTGCGTGCAGACCGCAAGGTTGACTTGTTCGGCAGCTCTGTTTCACGTGCTGCGACCTTGTGGTCACGTTGTGGGCTTGCGATCTTGGGCACAGTGAGCTCCTGTCTTCGGTGTCTATTGTGAACTTCGAGCTGCTGTTGATTGGTGCTACGGCTGCTTGTCGTATTCCTGCGCGTTATGTCTAGTAGGGCACATACATCTTTTTCGTTTTTTCTAATTTGTTTTATGAGTTTTTTCTGCGTGAGGGTTAGTTTTGGTATGTGGTGGAGATATCTATCTTGATAGTAGGTAGTATCAGCTAAAGCATAGCATGCAACGTAGAGCATGTACCATAATGCAAGTAGAAAGTGATAATTGAACTTGTGCGAGGTTTGGTTATGTGTACCTTTGATTTTTGTATGAACTACGTTGTCCTTGAAGTTGCTGTTATGGTCTGCCGGGAGGAGTGGCGCTTTTGTTTCCAGAGTGCTTGGTATGTGTGTCTGGATCTTGTTGCAGGGGAGTACGTGTAGAGCGGAGATGTTAGGTTTTAGAGTGGTGATCGCAAGGTTACCGTGACTAGTTGGCTGCGGTTACAGGTTCCGAGACGTGAGTTTGCCTTTGCGTTAACTCCTTTTTCTCGCAAGTCCTGCTCCACAGGCTAGTACTATAACCTAGCTTGTCTGCAGACCTAACTCGGTACCAGATCTAGGTTCAGGATTGAGGAGTATGTCCTCCTCAGTTTCCAGACCGTGACCCTAGGTGCAAGTGAGTCTCGGTGTTCTTGTTCTCGATTGGGTGCAGACTTACACGATCTAAAATCCGAGGGAATTTCAAAAGTGGAAACAAGTACTTCGGACCTAACACTCTCTCCGCTCTCTAGCCTCAACTTTGTTTCCTCTCGAGATTAGGAAGTGTGCTACTCTAGCCGTCTGCACTTTAGGGCACTCGGTTCCTATAGGCAGCTCGCAGGTCTTGAGGAGCCAACACCGGCCTAGCTTTTGCTTCAGTATTGTCCTTCCTCGTGATCTGCGTTCCAGCTGTCTAGCGCGCGGGGAGAAAAGAGTAGCCTCGACTCTGCTTGCGAACAAAACCCTTCCAACATGAAACTTCCCCTTACCTCTTCGCAGCTCTACACTCTGCAAGACTAACGAGAATCAGGGTTTGTATAGAGGCCAGTCCTCTCTACACTATTCTCTCAGTTTTGCAGCTCCCTCCCCTAGGCAACCCTCACCAGATTCCACTTCTCACTTAGTTAGACATCGTGCGACGTGCAGAGAGACTTGTGGACATCATCCTACTTTGTTTTTGTAACCTACATTTCTACCCTGAAATGAAGGAGGGCTTTACATCACTCAGTTTAGAGTTTAGAGCTAAATTGTAGCTCAAAAGTACATGTCTTTTGTTTTCTAACCTCAAAAGACAATATAGTTAATGTTTGCCCTAAAATAAAGGTCGGTTGTACACAATAGGGTCAAATGTCACATGGTTGTTTTTCCATATTAAACCTTTAACGCCAAGTTGGCTATGGAAAATGGTCAAATCCATAAGGGTAATAGATTTTGAAGAATGTTATCATTACACTTGTACCTTCTCCATCAGCCAAAGCCAATCTGACTTTAAAAAGCTAATCAACCCTATATGGACATCCCTATCCGTCTACAAACTCGGCAGATGGGGTAGAGAGTGCACGAGAGGAGAGCCTCATCAGGCACTAGTGCCCACGGCTAGGAACATCGAGCTCCCTCCGATTCGCTACTAGGCGGAGTCACAAGGGACCTTCCGGCAAGGTAGCGTTGATTTGCCACCAACGCCCAAAATTAAACACTTTTCATCAGGGTAGTAAAAAAGAATGGACATGGCTAAAATCTAGTGGACCGGATAGCGCTTCAGATGAACGGACAAGTTGGTTTCGTAGAAATATTGGACATAGCGGGAGGAGAAAAAATTATTGGGTTTATTTTTTTTTTACAATTTACCAAAATTTAGAAAGATACGATAACATGGAAAAACACTGTTGTGGTAGTGAGTTTGTGTCATAAGAAAATACTAGATATTTGGCAGCCACCTTTACTCAATCGAATTTTTGATAAGTAAACTCCAAATATATATATATACATATATATATATTTTATTTAATTATTTAATTTTTTTTTATGTAGTCTTCTTAAAGAGACAATCATTTCAATACACAAGTCTTAATAGAACAAAGAAACCAGACTATCCAAGAAAACTATGTAAAATTCACAAGCCTTGGGAAGGAAAACTAACATGAATCCTAAGAGCTTCTATTTCACAATCCAACCGTATAAATGGATCTGAATTTCACCAGTAGAACTATTGTAAAATAATTATCTAACGCACGAAATCTCAACTGTAAATACCTCACATATCTTCAGATATCACAAAAATACCTTCAGCCTTTATAAAGCCTTGTTTACAAATACCTGCGTACCAAAGTCTTCATTACTTCCAAACTTAATCTTCTAACGCAACAAAATTTGAGATGTAGATTGTCAGCATAACAGACCACCTTCTTGGAAAATCTTAGCCAAAACTCGTCTAGAAGCCAAAGATATGGCCTAAACCATCACCAACATCAAAGAGATGTGCTTACAAGCTTAGAAAATATATGTACTCTGTTCAATTTCAAACAAATCCTTCATAAAAACTCCAAATTCTTCAATTGTTTTATGCAATATCTAGACCTTAAAAATACCTTTTCAACCGTTCCTTTTAATCTCCAGAAGCACCCCTAAAACTCTTAGGATGGTCTAAAAAGTATCAATGGGTCTCCAAATCACACCCTAACTTCAATCGCTTGTAACTTCTTCATCTCAACTCTAAATCCTATGTTTTTGTGCCAAAATTGTAGCCCGTAATCTAAGCTTTGCAATCTTGGCTTTTTTTGTTCAAATGCCTTGCTCAATACCTCCCAAAATCCTAAAGTAGCCTCGGGCAGCACCTTACATCTCATTGGACTAGACCAATGGTAAATGAGAAGATGATTTTTTCCATTTTCCATCCTTCTCCTATCCCTTGCCACCTCTTGCCATCCTTTGCCACCTCCTTCATTCTCTTATCCTTTATCTCTTGTCTCATCCTACAATCTTTTTATATTATCCTTTCCCATGCTTTGTTTTATCTTTACAAAAAAACCGTGGTCTAAATTCTAAATCAATTAGGCCTAAAACTTTCTTTAAAGACTTAGTATCAAATATTTTGGTCCCACAGGATCTAAAGACTATAATTAACTTAGGAAAGAAAAATCAAATTATTTTTTTATATTTTCTTCAATCTATTTGCTAACTATTTAATATAGTTCTGAACTTATAAACATATTATCAAATATAACTAATAGTCTTTACATATTGTCAATAACAATAATATGACAAAGGTTTGATGACTATTTGCACACATTGAGCACGGTTCAGGAGGTTGGCTCAACGATTCCATTGCACCGTGCTGATTCAATGTTCAAATCCCACAATTTAACTAAACAGTTGGTGCAACGCGTAGTCTAGGGACTAGTGAAAGTTCTAGTAATAAGACAGCCGGTTGATGAACGCTCCTAACCCGTGAATTAGTGACATGATGCAAAAAATAACCTCCAAGATAGGGTTCCCGTCCCGGTCAACTACGAGCGCATAATTGAAAATGAAACTGCTATTCATATCTCCTCGATTGGCCCCCATCATTCAATATCCCCATTTTTTCTTCATTGATTCATATTTTTACATCATGTACCTAATTCCTTCACGACAGCGCGACATGACGTGGAAATCCACATGTGCACAGGGGCGCGTGCGTCTTAGGGAGGCGTGCACGTTTGAAGATTTGGGAGGGCGCTTAAGTTAAAAACTTGGATCCATGTTAAATTTTTTTCACTAAGGCTCAATAAAAAACTAGAACTCACTGCAATGACAAGTGTGTAAAACTTGCATTCACTCAGTGAAATACCCATCATTCATGAACTGTACAATATTTTGGATAAGTGTGAAGCAAAAAAATGTCATCAGAATTTAAAACCAACAATTTACAAAAACCATTGTTGCCATTGGCCTCATGCTATTGTACTACCAGCTATGCTTAGTCATCCTCATATACCCCCCCCCGTGTCGCTTAGTCCTGCTCCATCGTCCAAAAGAATCTTGTGCTTTGCTCTCGTTTCAGTCCACCAAAATGGACCATTCACTTCAGTGAGATTACATAATATTTGCAAGTTTATCAATTGATTCAATATCTACAATGTAAATGGACTATGCTCATTGCAAAATATAGTCGACAACATCTTTTTTCCAATGCTCCTTCTACTTAAACTATCCATCTAGAGTGGAATTTGGCTATCCATGTTGGCATTATTACGATGATTTGTAATCATTTTCCCCTCATTGTTCCATACAAGGCTTTGAGGGTGCTGACCAAAATTCAAATTGATTGTTTTGTAAATCTCAATATCCATCCAAGGTTTGGTAATAGAAATTCTGCTTCCTTTGGCCAATTAGAATCAATCCAATGATCTTTTTGCACACGCTCACAATCTCTTTGTGGTTGTGCTCCCAACCAAACTATTCATGTTAAAAAAAGTAGAGAGATGGTTGCACAAGCAAATGAAAGACATCCAAGGTAATGTAAATAATGCTTGGAATGAAATGTTGCCTTCATTCAAAGGCCTTTTCTTATACTACCACTTAGTGGCGTCTCATGCATCTTGTAAGTGGCTTCTCAAGCAACTCGCAAGTTCCTTTATGCCAACTCATGGCCACTCACTTGTCCTTGATTATCCCATGCAAGACATGTGGGTTGGTCCTACCTCTTTGACCTTGCGCCATACATGTACCTCTCAAGTTCCTTTCACGTCTCCTCCTTTTCTCCCCATTCACTTTCCCCTCTATTCAATAACTAATTACAATGCCGTAATAACTACAAGCAACTCTTAACTTCAACATATCCTCACCAGGTGGTGTGGGTATACGTGGAATCAATGAGAATGGGATAACCGACAATATCAAAAGAAGGAAGCTCAAAAAATTGTAACGACAATGGTGGATGGTACAATCAATAAGGAAGTGCGCAACATTAATTCAACAGTGGAAGAGTATGCGCCTAATGCTTATGGTGATGAGGTTGTAGTATGTGGACTCTAGACATGATAAGGAGTGAGATGGATCGGATAATAGTCATGCAAAGGTATGAAATCATGAAGATATTGTTGTAAGAACACCGTTGGAAACAGTCTATACTCACAAGAATCCAAGTCGGCCTGGCCCAAGAAAGAAAAAGGATTGATATGGAAGTCAACATAATACATATAGAAGATTAATAGATATAGAGTGTTATATATATATGTATATGTATACATATATATATCAATGTCCATAAAACATTGAGTAAGATTAATGAATGTGCTTTTCGATAAATATAAATTGAAACTTGGTCCAAGTCCAAAAAAAGCATGCCTCAAAAAACTTGAAAGTTCAATCATGTGTTAGTCTCATTCTCTTCCTAAGTTCTGACGTCCCCCACTCCAGATGCGCGTGCCCCCTTCCACACGCTCGCACCCCTTCATGTCAGTTTTATTCCTTGGAATATGTGGTGACATGTCAGACGCGTCGCATCCCAGGTGGACAAGGTAACTCCATTTAAAACCATGTGGACGGTAAACCCTTAATTGATCCATAACGGACCTCCCTTGACCCTTAACGGACGGACATGCAGACTAGATGGTACTTTCAGACGAGGAGGTCCTATGAACAACCTTGCTTTTTATAAACTAGACAACACTTTTTGTGAACAATATTTTTTTTAGGCGGATCTATCAAGGGAGCGGTGACCATTGAACACCATATTCATTATATTGGGAGATTGAGAGCCTCCCAAAATATTATTTAAAGTTTAAGTCGACCTAAATATGAAAATGTTTAGTGAATTTACACAATGAAATTTGTCCTGTACGTACAATATGGGTACATATTCAGCTCGAGTTGAGCTGAATGTGCACAAACAATTTCTATTGGGAAAACCATTCATAACTTTCAAAGTCCTTGAAATCTCCCAATATAATAAATATGGTGTTGTTGGTAGTAGGTCTCTAGACAACGGTGGGGTTCTTGTCCATGCTTGCCTAAATTCCTCCCCGCCTCTACCTCCCCACCTTAATCAGGGTTGGGAGACGAGTGGACATGTTCCTAGGTAAACTCCTCATAACCAAGAAGTGATCTCATATTTTATTGTATCCAAAACATTTTCTTGTTTACAGAAGAAATTTAATTATTTTTGCCGACAAGTATTGTGCCCTAGGGTCGGATTTGGCAAAAAAAAAAAAAAAAAGTTTGAAGTAAAAAACAAATGGAACTTAGAAAGAGATGTTGCGGAAAAATGAAAAATGGAATTGAAAATTTGCCAAAATCTTAGTAAATAGAGAAAATAGTACTCAATGTCCTTTGTTTTGCAATTTTAATGAACTCCAATCTCCAAAAACCTCTCAAATGCAAGAAAGCCCCCGGCTAAAAATGCAAGAAATCTCTTTCACATGTTCTTTGCAAAAATGGCCAGTGGCTGATTAACCCCTACGAGTGCAAGTATACTTGGGACGTACGTTTTGGATTTTGGGCATGTACCTTCGAGTGGAAAAAATACTCCGATTCTTATGAAAATTTTACACTGCATTGTCCCTTAAGAAATCTATGTGGGGAATTTTTCAAATATGATTTTGGACTTTTGGTTCAAAAGTTATTAGCCTTCAAAGGTCAAAGTGGGGAGTCTGGACTATAGGGGCAGCCATGTCAATCAATGCAATTTGAGGAGAAAAAAGCGGCAGAATTTTGGAACAAAAAAGGCGAGGAAAGGAATCCAGACTTCTATGCACGAAGTCCAAGTAGAAAAAGCATTCAAAATTACGAATAGAGTTGTTAAAAGAATTAAAAAAAAACAGCAAACAATCAGCCGTCAGCTGGCCCGCAAGCATCCCGCGCCGGAAGCGGGCTCGCAAAAAAAAGATTTTTTTTTTTTTTTTTTTTTTTTCCCCGATTAGCTGCGAGGGCGGTCAACAACAGGACAAATTGGCCACCCAATTTCAAGCACTGCCCTTTCCTATAATGCTTTATTTATTCCATATATTCATGAAAATTATGGATTGTACTATTTTAAATCGTTCCTTTTCCAAAATTAGTGAAAAAATAAACTGAAAGTTTCCACCATTGGGATTCTCAAATGCAACATTTTGTATGAAACAAACAATTTCATATCACTTACGTAGTAATTGTCAACATTTTGTACCCCCTTTCACTAAAGTGTATATTTCTACATCTATTACCCCTCGAATTGACCTCAAATTTTGCACAAATAGCTAACAACATATAAGTCATATTGGTAAAAGATTTGATCACATTTCAATGTAAAAACTAGAAGATATACCTAGTCAAAGTAGGCTGACCTTGCCGTGCAAGGGGGGAAAAATACTTTTCTTTGCACTTCAAATGCTATAATCTTCACATCCGTGCGGTGGATTGCAACCAAATTTGTATTGTAAGTTCATATATGTGTCTATTTTAAGACTGTATGGTTAAAAGTCTAAAATTAGACTTAATGTTAGATTTCGTTGCTACTTCTTGATGATGGCAGTTTTGGAGTGTTTCATGAGGGAAAATGCATGGGCTTTTAGGGGTTAAACTTGCAAATCTTGGAAGATGATGAATGTTATTAGTTACAAGTGCCAATGAATATGCAACTTCTATACTTTTGTTTGTTATTATACAAGTTATGGTTGTAACAAAGCCAAATTCTTCCTAAAATAACATTATTTTTCTGCCAATTTTTTTTTATTAATCTTTTTTTTGCCGAACAGACTTTTTGGAAAATAAATAATAATTCAGGTGGCAAGTGTAGAATCCAACCCTAGACTACGGTAATGGCTCTAAAGATTTTATACAGAGAGAGAAACACACCCCCTAGACTAACCATCAAAAGAGAACCCCATAAAACTCTACAATTTGTTCCTACACATACATGAAGGGCGTTATTCATAGAAAACAAGAAACACCCGACAAAAACACACAATAGGAATAGCCAAAACATTATTAAACCTTCTTCCATTAAACCGAGATGCTCCGAACTCGGTTCCCGTGGAGGTGGATTTGAATGCGGTGGATGTTGATTCGGACGTGGTGGATGTTGATCCGTTCCATCACTATTACTATCACTATGGTCTTCTGAAACTTCAATCACCACCTCTTCGGCTTCATGATCCGTTGATGTTAACCGAGGAGGATGCATACTGCGTTTCAGTAATATGAAAATCAATGGCGATAAACTTGCCATACATACCTCACAATAATTATAAAAGTCTTGGTTGACGCTCAGAAGATCAACGTCCCGCATTGGGCGCGTAAACCATTTGAGCGCACAACTCTTATGTGCTTGGCGCCCTGTTTTCTCACAATGGCATCCCAAATCCAAAATAGGATCGTCCGAAGTAGTTGGACCTTCCCAACATATTTTGCACATCATATTCTCTTGAACTGCCATCCTGAAATATATTGTATCCTCACACAATTGTTCTTTACAATAACAATCACTTCACCCATATATACTCTGTACTTTTACTTTACTTAATTTTACTTTAAAGCAATTCCTTTTGCTTTCTCCCACTTGCGATTGAAGCCCGCTCAGTTCAATCAGCCGTGACAAATACATCAACCGCGGGTATGCACCGGTGTATCAATTTGCGGCGGGTAACAGCTTTGTTGCATCTTAACTAGTTTGAATGTGAGCCTATTCACACTCTCCGTCGATCGTCATCACCAAGCCAACCCCGGAAATCCTGACCTAAAACCACCACCGCGCCTAAAACCATCACTATCTACCCGATATTAACACCCACCGCTTTAATTCTACCAGATGGACAGGTGAAGCCGCTTCTAGGTACACTGACGGGTTGAGGTTCCCCGCGTTGGCGCCATCAATGGTGTGAAAGTGTGTGAATGTGTTTGGGCGAGGTTGTTTTTGAAGAGACGGACAAAGAGTTGCTGAGAGAGCGAGAGCGAGAGCGAGAGAGAGAGGCGGCCTTCGCCTGCGGCTCCAGCTTCATCTCAAGTGTAAGTTACATCTGGACCGCTCTGGTGTGATCCAGTTCCTCCTCGGCTTTGATCTTGTTGCGAGGCGCTGTGAGGAGGCTGCGCTCCAAGCTCGTCGCCCAGGGTTTCTGGCGGAGGTTTTGGCGTTCCAGGTGAGAGCGCGTGACGCGGCTTTGTGAGAGGTTTGTGGAGAGGAGAGGAGCGATTTTTTGCGAGGTGAGCGGTGTGTTGAAGTGTGGAATCGCATTCGTTTTACGGATGCGAGGTGATTGGAACGGAGGATGTGCGGCTTGGTTAGGACTGAGGTTAGCTCGATGATCTCAATTTTGTAGGTTTTGGATCTCAGTTGTTTTATTTGTTGCGCAGGATTTGTGAGGAGGAGGACAATGGATTGGTTTGGAGGATTTTAGGGGAGGGAGATGACAGAGGACTTTAGTAGGGAGGGATGGATGAAATAGTAGCGTTTCTGAGGTGAGAAATGGGGGAATTGCAAGTGGACACCGTTGGAGCGGCTCCCGGAAAGGGAAAGGTGCTGCAGAAGGTGAATAGGTTGCATTCGCTTCTTTTTGGTATCGATGCGGCGTCTGCTCGAGGAGACGCAGAGACTGCTCTTGGCCTTGGTCTTCGATTGCTTGGATTCTTGGAGAGCGAAAGTCAGACAGCTGAAGATGTGATATATATCGAGCCTATTAAGAAGCAGGCACTGGAGAAAGTTGCTGCGGCGAGACTGACAACGCAAATTGACAGGTATGTTCATTTCCAGTGACGTGAGTAAATCAGATGTGTCTTAGAGCAATGAAAGCTTGTAGCCGAGAGGGTAATCCTCTGTTCTTAGAATTAGGTTTTTCGCAGGTTACTTTAATCGGCTTGATCATCAGAGGGCGTAGGTATGCGAGTGTGCGGTTCTGGATTTGTGATACTTTCCTGCCCTCAGTTGTTGTACGATGGTTTCACTGGAAACTTCCCGTTGATAGAGAGCGTTTTTGCAATATTTCAAATGAGCTAGTTTTTTTCGCCCTTAATATTCGTTGTCTAGAGGGGATTCTCCTGGTCCTTGTGGTCGATTTGCATTTTGTAAATGCAATAATTGGTACAGGGCGTATTTTCTTTGCCAGGTCTGAGTGGCTCCTGATTCTTGTCTTTTTTCTTGAGTTGTCTTGTTAAATGCATTCTTGATTTAATTTCGGGTTGTGCGGATTCTATAGGCTAGCACTGAAGGAAGCAAAGGCTCCCGAAGGGTTCAAGTTTCGACAGCACAAACCTGTTGATCTCGAGAGGATCAAGAGTTCCAAATTTTACCGTGCCTTCGTGCAAAGATCAAGGCCCGAGGGTATTACAGTGAGTTCTTATGCTTCTAACACATGCAACATGTACAACTATCAATGAGGCTCATTCGAGGTCCTTTCCTGTTCATTTCTGCGCTTCTGTGTTTTGAATATTTATGAAATACCGATATCGTTCAGTTAAGGTTTATTTTCATGAAAGTCTTATGGTGGCGTTAACAGGCCCAGTGCAGCACAAAAGATGTATCAGATTCTCGTGTATCAGGGGTGGTAAATACGACAAGAGATGGACCAATTCAGAGTGCATTTTCTGAGAAAAAAGAAGAGGGTGATGCGAGGTCCAATAAAGGACTGATGCAGTCCAGGCTCACGTCTCTATATCAAGGGCAGCAGAAAGTTGTCGAACTTAGTTCTAGCGTGGAAGGTAAAGGTGCAATCTCATTTTGGCTAATTACCTAATACTTTTCTTCACTTTTAGTTTGAGTATTGTCTTGTTTTTGCTTCAGTGACTTGATCACCTGCTTTACTCTCGATAATATATGCAGGAATGCAGACTTCATGGACCCATACTTTTGCAGGGTTTACTACCTCCTGGGTGATGGATGATGAAGTTCGCAGTTTTGTTAGCCTGTGCACATGCTTTAAAGAGGTATAATGGCAAAGAACATCACAATGCCTAGTAAATAACTCAATGGCGGTCTCATAATATTAGCTTTTGACAGACTTGTGAGCTCGCATTGAAACTCTTTACTGTTTCTGTTGCAGACACTAGATTACCAGAGCCTACTCCGAAAGCAAATCCCACTTCGGCTACCTTTTCTACAGCTGGACCGTACCGCCGGCTTGCAACAGAAATCAAAGGCAATGATCGTTTGCCCTCTTCTGAACCAGAAGAAAGGATCAATCCTTACAGTCTTAACCGTAAAAGACCAAACAATCCTTATGGAGCTAAGAGAAAGCCTGAGAAATTCAAGAAGACGTTCAGGGATGCCAATAAGGACGAGATAAGCACCGATGACGATTTTCCTGATGAACCTCCACCACTTAGCTTCGTAACAGCGAAAGAAAAACTGGTACGCTCGCTTCAACTTTTAAATCTTCAATGCGACCTTCGTCCTGCACATCGTACTATCAAGAAATTTGGACGCTTCATGGAAAGGAACTGAACCATAAGTTTAATCACACGGTTAAGCTCTTATCAAAATAATGTAAAACTCATTGACGGAACAATGACACAGATGCTGTCATACTCTACTGAATTTGCATGTATGTAGGCATGTGCGGCTGTATCTTTCCCCTGCAGGGAAGCGAAGTCCTCTCAAGTATCTCATTCGTGTCACCTTCTATTTTGGTTTTGACAGGCATTAGACCAAGCGAAAAAGAATGGGGGAGCGCCTACTTTGAATTCGTACTCAAATGGGCCGAGTACCTCCTCTGCTCCTCGACCCCCCGGGAAAACCTTAGGTATGTCAAGACGTGGTGTCCGTGGTTCTTTCATACCTCCAGTACGAGGTGCTAATGGAGCCTCAGCTGGGGCTGCCGGAGGTGCCGTTTCTATGCCTCGTGGTCCTTCTGGAAATAGTACTGCTGCGGAGGATTCAACTCGAAAATGGTAAGCTCTTGAACTTGAAGCTTTGGAGGTTTACTGTTTTGTGATGAACGAAGAGTGAGACCGCCTCTGAAGTCCATATTCCAAATAACCTTCTGTCGACTTGGATGTGAATACAGTATGGAAATGTTAGCTGGACCGGATGGGGAGCTACCTGATAGATTGAAGAATCTGGAACCTCGCCTTCTTGAACATGTCAGCAACGAAATCATGGATCAAGATCCCAATGTTAGGTGGGATGATATCGGTAAGCCCAATCTGCCACTTGACAAGCACTTGCGTCCTAGTTTTTTAAACGGTTCTCTTCTGCAAACAACACGTACATGCATGTATTCATTCATATATGGAATTTATGATAACTGTGGCACATTCTTTCTGGTTATTTTTTTATACGTCTTGGCCCTGAGTAGTTGGAAATGACATTTCTGGCAGCGGGACTGGAGCATGCCAAGAAATGTGTAACGGAGATGGTGATCTGGCCTCTTCTCCGTCCAGATATATTCCAAGGTTGTCGTGCTCCCGGCAAAGGGCTTTTGCTCTTTGGTCCTCCTGTAAGTACTTCATTCCCTTTAATTTGATTCCTAGTTGCTATTATTTACCTGTGAATCTCCTCTCATGCACAATAACTGCCGGGAGGCAGTTGACTGTATAGCGAAGACGGAGATTGATTAGATTTGCAATGCTTTATGATAGCAATGACGCTTTTGGATTGTGATTCAACCTCTCTGTATTTATAGTGAAGTATTATGCCATCCCTTCCCTAAGTTTGCTGAAGATATTCTGCACTTATCACTTATCAGGGTACCGGCAAGACTATGATCGGGAAAGCCATAGCTGGAGAAGCGAAGGCGACATTTTTTTCCATATCTGCCAGCTCTTTGACAAGCAAATGGGTAAGTCTATTTACAATCCACAATTTCAGTGAACTAGGCCGATCGGAATTGCATTCCCTTCAAAGAACATGAAGGAATGATAGATTTTGAGCATATGGCTTGCACCTTAAATTAATTTAGTAGTTATGATTCTTGCTGGCTTGTCTTCATGGTCTTGGTTCACATGTATGATTTTAAAAATGATTACTTACGTTGGACGGCTTTCGCAGATAGGTGAAGGTGAAAAGCTTGTCAGAGCTCTCTTTGGCGTTGCCAGTTGCCGTCAGCCGGCTGTGATTTTCATTGATGAGATTGACTCATTGTTGTCTCAGGTAAGCAATTTTTGCATAATGTCTGCAACAAAGCCGTTGCTTTAAAAGTTCACATTTCATCCCAATTTCAGATGTGGGCATGCATGAAGATTCATGCTTTAGGCCTAATATGGGTAATACTTAATGTCAATGCAGCGAAAATCAGAAGGTGAGCACGAGTCTAGCAGAAGACTGAAGACACAGTTTTTGATTGAAATGGAAGGTTGTGGTAGTGGTACCGAACAAATCCTCCTTATTGGTAAGTCTCATTTTGTCGTTTCAGTTGTGGAAAGACTCTTCATTGCATTCAAACAGCCGAACAATTTCGTACGCGTGACGTTCTTCTGAATAGATCTATATCTTTAAAATGACCGTATTATTAATTGTGTGCGCTGAAAGTGAGACACACTATCTGTATGGAGTGGACTTCAATGTTGTTCGGCATAGGCAAATAAACATTTTGCTTGTTTGCAGGAGCAACAAACAGACCGCAAGAGCTTGATGAAGCTGCTCGGCGACGGCTTTCCAAGCGACTCTATATCCCTCTACCTTCCCATGGTAATCCTTTCTTCTTCGATTCTTCTCCGTTCTTGCATAAGTTTGCAGGTAGGAAATCTCAAAATTTATAAGTTTTTTTTGCATTTCTAGACAATAGTATTCGTTAGATTGCACGCCAGTAAACTCTGCAACTCACGCGTTCCATGACTGGTTATCTTGTTGGATTACAGAAGCAAGAGCGTGGATCGTCCGCAGTCTTTTGCAAAGAGATGGGCTGCTTTCTTTGTCAGATACGGATGTTGATTCTGTCTGTACAACCACGGACGGTAAGTGGTTTTCTGCCCATCATTTTCCACCCATACGAACCGACTCACAAGTAGGAAGTAAAATCTGCCTCACTGGTACTCTTGCCATAATTTTCAATATGCTTCTTCTGCTAAGAAAGGGGTTTTCCGTGTGCTCAGGTTACTCTGGCTCAGATATGAAGAATCTTGTGAAGGAGGCATCAATGGGCCCCCTTCGAGAACTTCTGATGCAGGGAAAAGATATTAGCAGCATCAGCCAAAATGATATGAGACCCATTACCTTACAGGTTCGATATAGTCAATACTCTGCACCATTGATTCGTTTGCACCTGATTAGTTGCGAACTCGTTGCTGTATAATCCTCATGCCATGAATTTCACTTGTTTTTCAGGACTTCACAAGTGCATTACAACAAGTTCGACCGTCTGTTTCTCCGAATGAACTCGGGATGTACGAAGACTGGAACCGGCAATTTGGTAGTCTAGCTCTTTAGAATAACTCCAATTTCTCACTTGTAAGAAAACTACATCTCACAATCATTTCTGTACCAATATTTGTGTCAGCATTCAGATGTCTCTTCCTTAACTTTAGGAAGTGTCTTTCCCAGAGGCATTATTCTGATACTGAACGTTATACTTGCAAGTCTATATCATTGAAGTAGGTGGAAAAAAACAGTTGCATGTTGTAACTTCTTCGACAATCGGAAAGCTTTCTTTCTACATCACCCATTGTCTAACGAAAAGTGTATGCGTATACTAAAAAAAGGTCTGTACAAATGGGCTGTCAACGAATGACATTGACAAGTATATAAATCTGGTTACTGGAATTTGCAAACACACCAGTTTGCCAATTCTCTCTATGTTTACAAACCAATTGTTTTAAGAAACGTCTCTATTTTGGCAAATCTTCCTCTATCTTGGAACGAGTCTCTATATTATACGATAACTCTAGAGACGATCCAAGGCGAGATAGTCTAGCAAACATTTCTAATCTTAAACCCTAAACCCTGGCAACTCCAGATCCTCGTTATCCACATTAAAAAATAATCAGTCACTGAGGCTATAACTCAACATCTGAAGGAAGAAATGAGACACATGAAGATATTAACAAATCACCTTCGAGGTGACTCTTGTTCTTTGTTTGCGCTCCGAGAGAAACCGAGGAAATGAAGAGCTCGTTTGGCGTCTCCGATGTGTTGCGGGAATTCTGTGGTAGAAGTCCGTGGCTTTCTATTCGCTTGACTGAAGCTCCTCCTGTGATGATGTTTCAAGGTGCTTGGATTTCTGCGGCGATCGTTCTTGAGCGATGGAGTTTCGATGAAGGACGGTTTGATATAACCGAGCAAGATTGCTATTCCGAGTCGCTTCGGAGGTTGTAGGCGGGAAGAAAGCTCGGGCTCGGTGGCGGTGCATGGTTCTTGGACCTTGGAGCTCGTTTCTGCGGTTGTCGACTCGAGCTCGTACTTGTATGTCGATCTCTGCTCTATGTCTCGCTCTTGTATTTGCGATTGTCGACTCGAGCTCGCTCTCGAATGCCTGAATTTCGACAGAAGCTACTCGAAGTGCTTCGGTAACGGTTCGTTGATTGAGTTGATATTTTCGCAGTCGGTTGTCGTTGAGGATGAAGTTCGTTGCAACAGCAACGTGTCTTGCTCGGGAGAGTGCGTTGAAGCTCCGGTTGAGTGGAGGAGAGAGCCGCCTCCTTTTCACGATGGAGGCGTTAAGAGCGCTGTGTGACACTTGCTCTTGTTCAACCGTCAAGGGAATTTTTCTTCGCATCGCTGTGTGTGTGAATCCTTTGAGTCAGTTCGCAAAGATTGGCGCTTGAACTGGCTACTCGGCCGGGAGAGCTCTTCTGTTTCAAGCCGGCCTTCTTCAATGACGATGATGAGCTCCTCCTTGAGCGCTTCCGCCATAAGGCCTAGCTCCGCGGCCTTGTGTTTCCATTCCTGTAGCTCATTCAGCGTTACAGCAAGCATGTCTTTCAGAAGCTCTCTGCCGATGGCCTTCAATTTCCACTTCTGAAGTTCCGATTCGAGGTCAGTGTCGACGACTTCGTCATCTTCTTCTTGGAGCACAGCTGTGACTCTGTCTTTCCATTTCTGCAGCTCAGTCTGCGTCATGGTGAGTGACTCCTTCAACTGCGCTCGGTCTTGCTCCAGATCCTGTTGCAACGCTTTCCCTTCCTTAACTCGTTGTGTCCAGAGACACAACTCCTCCTCTAATGCTTTGATCAAATCCTCGTACTCTTGAGATTTCACAACGCCTTCGGCTTTTTGCTTCCACATGCGCACTTGATGTTCCAAATCTTGGATCACATTCTCGAGATTAGCTTTCACTGCGTTTGCCTCCTTGGTTGCTGTTTCAGACTTCTCTTTCCATTGCGTAAGCTCCGACTGAAGCTCGTTGAAGAGGTCGAGAACGGATGTGCACTCCTGTGCAGCGTCTGCTGCATTTGCTTTCCAACGCTCGAGCTCTGCTTGAAGAGATAACACCTCGGTTGCGTGACCTAATTTCAGTTTCTTCTCTGACTCCGCTCTGTCTTCCGTGCTCTTCTTCCACGCCTCGACCTCCAAGTGGAGCTCCTTCACCGTCGTCTCGTGCCGCTGTTGAATCTCTGATTTCTCCTTCTCAACTCGCTTCTTCCAGTCTTCCACCTCGGCTTGCAGCGACGTCTCCAGCTCGGGCCGCCACTCGTTTGAAAATCGTCCCGAGGGGCTCCGCTGCCAGCTACTAGTACAATCCAGATCCTCTTCTCGTAATGACCTTCCGCCTACGGAGCTGCAGTCTCCGATGGAGTTGCTGCTCATCACCTCCAACTCATCCTCAAACTTGCCGAGAGTGTCGACTAGCTCCATCGTGACCGACTTCCCGTCTTCCTCCGCTGTCGCCGCGACGGTTTTCCACTTCTCGACCTCTTGCTCGAGCTTTTCAGCTTTCCGCCTCGACTCCTCCACATCTCGTTCCAAGTCTTTGATTCTGCAGTTTAACTCTAGAGCTTTCTGCATCCACTCGTTGAGTTCCACCCTCACTTCTTCGTGCTCCTTTTGCAGAGTCTCAAGAGAGGTCTGCAGCTTCGTTGAGCATTCGTTTGCTTCCGTCGCCACGTCTTTCCATTTCTGCAGATCTGCGTTCAGCGACTTCACCTGTTTCGCGTAGTCGTCAAGCTGGCGTCTCGCAACAATCCTCTGGCCGGCGGACATGGCGGAGCGGTCTTTCCACACTTCCACCT
This sequence comes from Bryoerythrophyllum caledonicum, assembly GCA_963971425.1. Classification (NCBI taxonomy): domain Eukaryota; kingdom Viridiplantae; phylum Streptophyta; class Bryopsida; order Pottiales; family Pottiaceae; genus Bryoerythrophyllum; species Bryoerythrophyllum caledonicum. The sequence continues at coordinate 12,193,125 of OZ020519.1, forward strand.
CTGCGTTCAGTTTGCTGATCGTCTTTTCCAAGTCTTCCTTCAAGGCGGCTGCCAAGGTTGCCTTGCTCTTCCAGCCTGCAAGCTCCGCCTTGACCTCGACCGCCTCTTCCTGCAACGCCTTCACGAGCTCCTCTAATCCCGTGTTCTCGTGGCGGTGTATGAAGGACTCGTGCTTCGACATTCTGGAAGGTGAAGCCTGCTTCCGACTCTCCAACTCGAACTGGAGGTGTTTGAATGAAGCTCGGAACTGCCGGGTTAGCTTCCGACCTTCTTTCGCCACCGCGGATGACTTGCTCTTCCACCCGCTCAGCTGTTGCGCAGCGTCGTCGTTCTCGAGACCGGAAAAGCAGCCTTCGTCCTCCTGATGGAACGGGTTGATGGGCATTGGAGTGAAAACATCCGGTTCGTCCCCCTCTTTTCTTGATGGAGTATTCTCAGTCTCTGTAGATTGCCGCTCCTCACGCGCCAGTGTTTCAAACTGCTTCCAAGTCTTGAGTTCACCTTGCAGGCTCTTGAGCAACTCCTCGAATTGTGCTTTCATCTGCAATCCTTCCTCGGTAGCTGCAGCCGCTTTCTGCCTCCAGACTTCAACCTCCGCTTGAAGAGCAGTCACAGAGCTACACTCCAACTCGCGCGACTCGGATTTTGCTTCTTCGGCTTCGTGGGAGTCCGTGGCGAAGTTCAGAAACTCGGCTTTCAAAATGCGACCCTCACTGCATATAAGATCTTTGGAGCTTGCAAGATCCTCCTGCAAACATCGAAACTCTTCATGGACCTGTTTCAATACAAATTCCAGATGCTGCTTCGTTACATCTCCTTCTTCCGCGACAGAGGTTACAACCTTTTCCCAGCCTGTGACGGAATCTTCAACAGCATGCAAAGATTTTTCAAGCTCCGCGTTTAGGAGCTGAGTATTCTCTGCTATCTCCTTCCACTCCTCCGCCTCCACCTTCGACTTCTGTAGTGAGCTTTCGAAGGTGGCATTGGCCTCCGTGAGAGTGATCACTCTCGCTTTCCATGCTTCAAGCTCCATTTGGTTGAGATTTTCGGTGTGCTCAGCGACCTCCTTCCATTCCTTGACCTCCGCCTGCAACTTGCTGATGGAGCTTTCAAGCTCAGCGTCCTTCGCTGTAAGAACCGCAGCCTTGGCTTTCCAAGAGTCACGCTTCGTTTCGATCTCGGTTCTGGCAGCCACTTGCTGCCAGACGCGCTCCGTCTCCGCCTCCAAGTTAACTCGCGCAAGTTGCAAAGAAGCCTGCAAATGCGAGATTTGGCTCTTGCTCTTCTCAACCACAGCGTCCATCTCAGACAACCTTGACGAGAGGGTATGTTTTTCACCGTCCTTCGCTGACACTAACTGGTATGCCGATTGCAGGTCATCGTGCGCCTTGTCCAAAGCAGTCTGCAGCCTAGAGATTTTATTGTCCCGCTCTTCCACCGCGTTGCTGGTGAGCTCCTTCACCTTCGCAACCTGAGCTTCTGCAAGGCTTTCAAGGCGCTCGATACTTCGTCTTTGTTGTTCAAGGTCGGAAGTTTTCTCTTTGACAGCTTCAGTGGCGAGAGTGAAAGAAGTTTTTAGCTCTCGAAGCTCCTCTTCCAGTCCTCGTTTTTGCAGGTCGAGTTGTTTGATAATATCATCAGCAGTGGCGAGCTCGACTTTCAGATTACTGTGCATCTTCGTCTTGGTGTCCAGTTGCTCCGTCACGGAAGCTATTTCCTGCTCTTTTTGTTCAGTGACCAAGACTTGTTTGGCGAGATCTCTGAGCACATGCTCCACCTTCGACTCCAGATCATGGATCAGAACGTCCTTCTTCTCAATGAGCTCCATCAAACCAGCGCAATTATCCTTGTATTCACTCAGGTCAGCGGCCCCTTTCTCCATCTTCCGTTCATAGCTTTCCAGACGCGCTTCGGTAGTCCTCTCTAAGCATTTCAGCCGTTCCTGTAAATCCTTCACCTGAGCGTCTGCCAGTCTGAATTCCTGCTTCGCACACTCCATGTCTTCACATAGATGATTCATGTCAATTTCACGGGCAGCATTTGTTTTCACTTCATGTGAGAGGCGCTCTTTGCAGGTCACTAGTGCTTCCTCTGTCAATCTCTGGACCTCAAGAACCGCCTTGACTTCAGCTTCCGAGGCAGCGAGAGCCACCGTTCTCTCCTTGAGAGCACGTCTCGTGGAGTCCAACTCGTGCGTCAGCTCTTCAATGGAGCATGTCAGTTGCTGCATAGCTGTGTACCTCTCGTTACTTGTCTTCACGGCATTCTCCAAGTCGCAGTGAAGCTCTATGAACTCTCTCTCTTTCTCTTTGAGGTGCGTCTCTACGTGGGAGAGACGGTCCTTTGATACTACCTCGTTTTTCTCCTTCTGCGTCAAGAAGCTTTTGGACTTGGCAATCTCGCTCGCCAGTTGCTCCACGGTCCACTCTGACGCAGCCAGCCTCTGATCCTTGTCATGGACAATGGCTTCGGCCTCTCTGAGCTTGTCCTCCAATGCGCGCGTTTGCTCTGCAACCCTCAGCAGTTGCATACTCTTGCTCTCCAACTCCTTCCGAAGCTCGTGCAGCTCTCCACTTCGAGTTGCAGCAGCGTCTTGGGCCGTTTTCAGATTCTTGTTCAAGTTATCAATAATAGCTTTGCTATCCTTAGCTTCACTCGTCAGCTCCTGAAGAGTGCCTTTGATTTCTTGTAGAGATGAATCCCTTGCTACTGCTGCTGCTTCAGCGCTCAAGGACGTATCCAACGCTTGGGCCCTCTCTTTGTATGCCTGCGCGTTGAGCTTCCAGACATCCACCTCTTCACGAGCATGGTCGACCAATGCCAACTGCTTTGAGAGTTCCTGCTCCGAGGTGGAGCAACGGACCTCCAAGGTACTAATCACTTTCTTCTGCCTCTCGATCTGGTCATGTAAGTCGCTCAGCTGACTCTCCTTCATTAAGCACCGCTTACCAAAGTGCTCAAGCTTCGCGAGGAGCTCCTCCTTCTCCTTCTGATACATGAGATTCTTCTCTCTCGACTCTGCTACCAGAAGCTCATGGTGCCTCTTGAGCTCACGCCTCTCGGTCTCACAAGTGTGCAGTTGCTGCCGCAGGGACTCACATTCCGATCGCACTGCAAGGACGTCGTCCTCTTTCTCGTGGACATCCAGGAGCGTCCGGTTTGACAGGCTTCTCTTCTCTTGCAATTCTCTCGGGGCGTCAGAAAGCCTCTCCTCTAGAAGACTGACTTTGGCTTCTGCTACAGTCTTGCACTCACGAACGTCGTTCTTGCACTCACTCACGACCGCCCGTAGCCTCTCCTTTTTTAACTCAAGCTCCATGACCTCGTGCTGCTTGACAAACAATGAGGCAATGGCTTGTTTCAAGGAGCTTTTCTCCTTAAGACTGTTCGCCTCAGCTTCTGCCAAAGAGGTCCTCAGAAGTTCAGCCAAGGTATGTGTCCGGTCCAGCTCCATCTTAAGCTCTTTCATCTCGACTTCCTTGGCAGCTATGGTGGTCTCTGCGTCGCTCAGGCTCTGAATGAGATGCTCTCTCTCTTCAGAATCTAAAACATCGTCTCCTTTAATTTCCATTGCCAAAATCTCCTGCTCCGCACGATTCTCTAGAGCGTATTGCAAATGCTCACAATTGCTCTTGTAGTTGTCGAGTTCTGCCTCCAGCTCGGTGAGCCTCATCTTCTGATCGTCGTCCATCTGTTTCCGGTTGTCAAGGAGCTCCTTCAAATGCTCGCAATTGCTCTTGTAGTTGTCGAGTTCAGCCTCCAGCTCGGTGAGCCTAAACTCCTGATCGTGGTCCATCTGTTTCTGCTTGTCATGGAGCTCCTTCGAATGCTCGCAATTGCTCTTGTAGTTGTCGAGTTCAGCCTCCAGTTCGGTGAGCCTCATCTTCTGATCGTTGTCCATCTGTTTCTGCTTGTCATGGAGCTCCTTCAAATGCTCACAATTGCTCTTGAAGATGTGGAGTTCTGCCTCCAGTTCGGTGAGCCTCATCTTCTGATCGTTGTCCATCTGTTTCTGCTTGTCATGGAACTCCTCCAAATGCTCACAACTGCTCTTGTAGTTGTGGAGTTCAGCCTCCAGTTCGGTGAGCCTCATCTTCTGATCGTTGTCCATCTGTTTCTGCTTGTCATGGAGCTCCTCCAAATGCTCACAATTGCTCTTGTAGTTGTCGAGTTGAGTCTCCAGCTCGGCGAGCCTTAACTTCTGATCGTGGTCCATCTGTTTCTGCTTGTCATGGAGCTCCTTTAAATGTTTGTCTTTCTCTGTCAGCGTATCCTTCAGACATGAAAGTTCGGTCTTGGAATTCACTCGTAACATTTCTAGAATCGATTGAACCGACAGAAACTCTGCAGAGACGCTCTCCATCCCTGCCTTCGCATCCGCAAGCTGAAACTCCACGAGCTTCCTGCAATTCTCCTCGTGGGCAAGCGACTTTTGAAGAAGCTTCACCTGAGATCGGAGATCGTGATCGACAGCATCTCGCGACTGCACATTCTTCGTCAACGCCTCAATTTCGCGAAGTAAGGCCGCCTTCTCCGACGCCCACATGTTGCGGCCATCGTGAAACTGGTCCCGCATTCTATTGTGCGCTTCCTCCAACGACTCAAACTGCTCATTCCTCCACTTGATCTCCTCCTTCAAGGCCTTGCCATCCTGCTCGATCTCCAACAAACTCTTCTCCCTTACCTTGTACTCGTCTATGGTACACTCTGCCTTAAACCTCAACGCACTCTCTTCACTCAGAGCATCCTCCGCATCATGTAAGCTTCTCTTTAGAGTCTCGATCTGTGTTTTCAGCTCTTCGATATGGGCCTTCGCCTTTGTTGAAGGAACCACATGGGATGAAGTATTCTTGAGCTCCAGTTGCACCTGAGAGTGTTGTTTAGATTATCTACCAACTGCTTAAGTGGGACTTCAACAGATTCATTCAGGTGGGTGGGAAATCGGCATACCTTTCCAAGCAAGGCCGCTTTAGCACTGGCATCTGCTTCAGCAACGGAGGCGCGAGCATCAAGCCGGTTCGCTTCTTTCCTGCTCTTGCCCAATTCCTGCTCCAGCTCCTTGATCAACTTCTTCTGCTCTTCACATTTCGCTTGGGTGGATTCCAGCACTTGAATCACTTCTCTCACCTCTTTACGTTCCTCTGCCTCTTTGCCTCTCTGGATCGAAAGCAACTTCTCGTGTGCATCTCGCAGGGACTTGAGCTGCCTCTCCTTCTCAGCCATTTGCTGGCTCGCAGATTGAGCGGCTACCTCAAACTTGTGCTCCCTCTCCTCAGATTCCACCAATCTCCTCTTAGCATCTTCCAACCGATTCTGCAGATTTCACGGCACGACATCAGCTATCTGGAAGTCAAGGAACTGGAAAGATCATTGTTCACGGAAAAATAAAATTTTTTACCTGGAAAATTTCCTTCTGCTTCTCGACCTTGTCAGCCAAGCTCTCGAGCGCGCGTCGCTGCTTCTCGGCGACGTCGTGCTTGCACTTGTACTCTCGTTGGAGGTTTTGAAATCTGGCTTGCGCATCTTCCACATCCGCCTGAAGACTGGCTTGCTCCAACGCTCCCCTCTCCTTCTCCTTCTCCGCCTCTCGGCACCTGCTGTGCACTTGTTGGATGGAATTTCGAGCCTCACGAAGCTCCTTCTCGAGACGGCAAATGCGCTCCTCCTTCTCCATCACGGTCACGCTCATATCCCCTAGCTCCGACTGGAGCCGCTTGCTCTCCATCTGCCACTGCTGCTCCTTCTTCGCAAACTTGTTCGATCGATTCTCCTGCAACAGCTGCTGCACCTGGTGCTCCAGCGCCTGCTTGGAGTTCTCCAGGTGGGCCAGCAAGAGATCTACGGACGCACCCTCCAAGTGATTGTCGTACGCCATCGTGGGAGGCGTCCTCACACCCTGAGGATGAAACGCAAGCCGGGAGGCAGTCATTTTCTACTCCAACCCACAGCCATCACCAACGCATTCTACAAACATCTCCACCTGGGGCATTCCAACGCACAGAGCTTGTTACCTCGAAACCAGGTATGAGGTTTGACCCCAAAAATGAGAAAAAGTTAATTCCCTGTCTAGCCATCGGTTAGAAAGAGAGAGAAAAAAAGGAGGAAAATGAATCGGTTAGAGTGCTAACGAGAGTCTAGGCTGAATGTAACTTAAATTTCTGATCCTGCGCCTGAAGTAGTGAACCATTGCTGAGCCTCGAATTCTGTCAAGTAGAAGAGCCTCTCTGATACTCTGACACAGAAGAAAAAGTGGTCACAAAACACACCCCTCGCCGATAATCTCAGTAAACCAACCACCCCAGACACATTAGTTCCCTGTTTCTGTTAGTAGCGCAAGTCTGGATGATGCTTAAACTGAAACATAAGAAAGTCAGTGAGTCAGTCCCAGAATGCTCCCGACGTACGAACTCTAACATAGATCAATTCTGGGCACCTTGATGTGGATCTGACAATTGTATCTCTCTTCTACCAGTTCATCGACGAGACGTATTGGGAAGGAGAATATGCTACCCCTCAGAGATCAGACTTACATGTTCTCAGACTAGGCCCAACCTTCCCCTTGCGGCAGCCTCCGACGCGACGAACACCCCGAACCCGACACCTGAATCCCCAACTCTCGCCGCAATGCCATCCCCGGAGCAGACTCCAAAACCAAGCCTCCCATCCCAACGGTAGCCCTCCCAGAGGCGGGAGCCACCGCCATTCCAGCACCCGTCTGCTCACAACAACTGATAAAAACGGCTCGCCCCTTGATGCCGAAGGCGCCAAACCCACCCTCCCCTACCGGCCAGTTTTCAAAATAACGAATTTTGAAGCTGATCTCTCATCACCAGACACAAGCTCCAGCTCACCCAACTCTCTCGCCGTGGCTTCCTCGGCGGTCCCTGGAGTTCCCCTTTCTCGCTAGCGTGAAACTGAGAATAGCATTCTGGACAGCTTGGAAGCCCCCAACAAAACGTCCATTGCAGGAGCACATCATCCACATCAATAATGCAGGTGCGATCGGAGCCCAAGGCTGGTGTGGATGTCCCCAAATCCAGCTGCAGAGACGCTAGCCGGTTCCGACTGATTGGCATGCATTTGATTGATGGATGGTGCGGATTGAATCTTCGGTCGGATGTGGAAGTCATGAAGGCATATAGTTTGGCGTCAAATTAATGGGCGCTGTGGGGGGGACGAGATTGGCGCCGCGGCCTTGCGTTACGCCTCGTCTTTCGCCGCCACTGCTGCGTGCCTTGGTGGCTAATTTCACTCGAGTTTGGATGAGTTCTGGAGGTGCGTTGGACGTTCATTTGTGGTTGAGTGGATGAGGAGGAGAGTGATGATATCAAGGAATGTGTGCTGACTACGATTTGGATTGGGTGGCATGTGAGATAAGTTTGTCAGAAGAATTATTCTGGTTGTGCATGCAGGATGATGGGAGTTGGGGGCTGCATCATGCATGATTGATTCACCGTGGAGAATGTCCAAAACGTTTGGAAAATTCAAGAGATTTGTCTAGGTGATGCCTAGGTGATACCTGAATGATGCATGTGTGATACCCATGTGATGCATATCTGGTATCCATGTAATATCTAGGTGATATCCATCGTTGTCTGAACCACAGCGATTTGGGAAAATTAATACTTTGGCATGTAGGTGCCAAAAGTGACCACTACGTACGGTACGGTGGGTACAACGGTCATTTTCTCTAATTTTCTTATTTTGGGGGTGTAGAGGCTTTTTACTTTTACTTTTTACCAAATTTGGAGCCCATGGCTCCAAATTACCCTCATAGGCCACAAGTAAAGATAGGGACATTTTAAAAATAGATGACATGTTTTATCCACACAACCTCTCCACGTGGCATTTGTAGTCATGATTTTGAAAGAACCCTTGATACATGGTGTTCTCTTATGGACTCCATGGCAAGAGAAAAATGAAAGAAGAAGGTTTCTGGAAATTAGAACCTTCAAGAAGTAAAATTTGACTTGGGATTTGCGAAATGATATGGGTCACCGCCTCTCAACTTGGTCCCTCGGGCTTTCACACTACAAGGACCCAAACTCCACAAATTACATATTTTAATATTTTTTCCCAACTCCAAAACTCGGCCTCTCGACATATTTTGGTCCTTAACATCGTTCAGCCCATGGTCCACGTGTGAAATCCCCCTAAGAAGAAGAAAAGCTTTAGTCCCTGAAGGCGAGCCGGCGTACATAAAGTGTGTGTTTGATCCACCACTAAATCCATGCCTGCTAGACATAGGTTTAGTAGTATGGAACTACTCCTCTTGGAAAATTCAAGAGATTGGTTATTGGTTAAATTGTGTCTAGACAATAACCAATCACCAATAACTAAAAACCACGGACCAACCAGAGCCACAAAGGCTCGGTTTCAAAAGATACTTGGAGAGGGGTTTTTAATGTGTATCTTGAGTACTACAAGTAGACACTCAAAACATTTTGAAAAATTTGACCCCCTAGATTGTAAGATACAATCTAACCTCGATAATACCACCCTTGATGTTATCACCCTTGTTAATAGAACATCTAGATATTATCACTCAAAACCTTAAAACCGATCTCCCTAGTTCAAAACTCCCTTGTTAATATCCCTATCATCCTTGACAATGTCACTCTTTATTTTCAAAAACTATAGTGTAAGTATGACAATAACAAGATGGACGGATGAATACATGTATCACAAAGGTGACATGTCCCGCCGCGGCCGCTCAAGTCCTCATGTCCAGTTTCAATGAGGAGGTCTATTTTGGATAAAATAATATTTTATTGCGGACTTGTACATAAAAGGATTCATTTAAATTGCTAATTCTTTGGGGCCACATAGCCTCCAACTTTGTTTTTGTTTTTCACAGGTTGAGTCTTTTTCATTTGCTTCATTTGGGGGTGTGCCATAAGTATTGGGGTTTGAGTATGATTTTTTTCCTGTACTTTTGCTTTGGAATGTCTTCTAAAGAGATTGGAGTTCTTGAGATATTGGTATTTGCTTTGGAATGTCTTCTAAAGAGATTGGAGTTCTTGAGATATTGGTATTTTCTTTGGAATGTCTTCTAAAGAGATTGGAGTTCTTGAGATATTGGTATTATGTTTTCTCATTGGGATTGGGTCGAGTGGTTCTTTTATAATTATGTCATTTCAAGGCTCATTTTGGCTTTGTTTTATGCATGTTGACTTTTCTGACACATTATACATTGCTATGGACTTTCATTAAGTGTGTATTCTATTCATTTTTTAAAAATTAATTTTTTAATTTTTTAATTTTGTGTCTACCTATTTTTTTTTATAATATCACACATGCATAAATTTCCCATATGTGACATTATCAAACATGTCACACATTGTTTACATCACACATTTTAGTGAAACGGAGGGTGTGATATTATCAAGGTTATATTGTACAAGAATTTGAAGAGTGCAATATAAGTTTTTTGTACCCTAGGCGGACAAGGTCAACATACTTTGACCAAAATAATGGCATAATTTTCTATTACATATTACAAAACTTTATCGAATTATGTTAGGTCATTGCATGCCAAAAATCACAAGTAATGAAGAAGTTTGGGATAAGGAATAAAGTCATGCAGTGACTAGGGATATAGAGCATTGTCATTTTCTTAGGAAAGCATTTTTTATTAGTCAAATAAATAATAGTTGGATCTCAAATTTGACTAGTAGAGAAAAGCATCACCATTCTTCTATGAAGGGGGGATCCAAAGAATATCTTAATCTTATGCATTTTTAAGTAGAGAAGCAACTAGGGCTACCAAGAACTTTTATTTATTGTACCCAACCCAGTTGCCCAAGAGTCGAGCTTTTTAAGTTTGAAGCACGATGACTCTTTTCATACGAGTCCAATATTGATACATATGAATTTCCATGGATATTATTTTCATGACTACTCTCAGATAAAAATTTCAAAAATGATCTTCAAATATAGATTTCTAGGAACCTACCCAACCTCAAAAAGTGTACAAAATGTCCCTTAGGGATCAAAGCAGGGAAGGGGAAAAAACCTTTTGCTTCATTTCAAACACTATAAAATCATCTAATCCATACGGTCAAATCTTATAACAAAAATTAATAGCTTGTATTTTAGATCAAGATCCCTTAGTTGCAATACAAAATAAATATTCGTATAATTTTATTTATACTCATTATAATATTAGAATGGGCAGTTTTGTTGTGTTTTTCATGAAAAGTGGCCATGGAATTTTAGGGGTTGAGGATATTATATGGTTCCTCAACCCACACTTTCATCTATTTTTACTCTAAGGATAGCGCTCATGCATCTAACACGGTTGACCACTTCCAAATTTGAAAAAAATAATTTCAAGCATGTAGAGAGCATTAAATAAACAAAGTACAATTATGTGCCATAGAAAATCTAATAAATGATGATGAATTTCAACACATGCTCATGTATAGGTGGAAACTTTAACTTGTGACTTATTTGCTAACACCAACCTCTATAAATGTGCAATGTCTCCACTTTTTCTAACTTTTATATTTCTAAACTTTACCATACTTGCTTCAAAGTTGTTCATTGTAGTGGACGGGAAAAAAAATAAAACAAAAAATAAGAAATCATTATTATCATCTCCAACCGTAAGATCATAATCAATACTTATACACATGCTCACAAATCTCCATTATAGTACTTCATTGCAAGGATTGACAGATTATAGTGTTTAAAGTGAAGGAAAGGTTTTTTCTTCCATCCGTTAGTAGACTTTGACTTCATTTGGTTTTTGAATTTTTGCATTACAAAAATTGATACCATTATGATATGTGTGATGTTCTTTGTAACCAATATTTAAAGGTATTGGAGAAGTAAAGTATTTTCTAAAAAAAAAGCAATGAAGAGAGATTCAAAAATCTCAAACACATTTTGATTTATAATTTTTTGTTGAAATTGAAAATCTAAACACTCATGCCAAGTATTCTTGAAAAGTTTAAGATACTTAAATTATTATTAAAAACTGAAATTTGTTTTCTGCACTTAGTCCAAGAATGCTGAAAAAAATTTGACTTATCTTGGAGTGAATGTTATACTCTACGAGATATTTTATTGGATTCTAAACGGATGTTGATGGAGAACTAAGGTGCTCCGTGTTTTCTGGTGAGGGACGTTTGGGAGTTAGTCGCAGATCTAGAGTAGAGGGCAACAAGGGGTGCTGGGCTTGTTGGAAACCCCACCTTTATTCCAGATCTAGAAGTGTATGAGCTTGGGAGGGACGTGAAGTGTTGAAAGAGGGGTTATGCTAGACAGATCTACCCGTGCAATCCTTCTGGATGTGAGAGTGTGCTTTGTTGCAAGATCTTGTTGCAAGTCATCTGTAGAGCTGGAACTTTAAGTGTTGGGCAATTCGGTCTTAATCTCACCCAGATCGGAAGAGCAAGTGGTAGATCTGACAGCGTTGAAGGATACACGTACATAGCTCATACACAAACTCCCAAGGCAGCCCAGATCCAGACACATCAACCTAACAAAGCTGGAGCAAGAAGATCAACACGAGCTACTATCAGAGCCTACACCGCCTCCCCTTGAGCTACGCACCTCCCTCAACCCTCTCTCTTATTTTTGCATAGTCTTTTTCTTGTTTTTTGTTGGTTTTTTCCATGGTGCCACTAAATACCCCACGATAAGCACACAGTTTCAATTAGGTTTCACCACTAGACCTGATTCACAGAACTCTAACAACCCCCCCAGTCCTAATAGCTTCAAATCTAATCAATATCACCAACAAAAAAATTGCAAATATTTCACGAATTGTAAAAGTTGTGTACAGGTCAGACACAAACAAGCTCCGAGGCAACCAGGACTACACACGAACTGCAACAGGGGATGCGCACGAATTGGGACAGGCAACACAGAAGACCAGGATCAGAAAAAAGAACACCAAGGCTGGAAGCAAACACGAACTGCAACAGTAAGTACACAAGCAAACGACTCGAACCAGCAAGACCAGCCCTAAGTCTCGGCACATCACACAACAGAAGGGCGACGAAACTCGTATAACACACAAAGCAAATCAACACCATAGGTTCCCCTACCCTACCCTCCCTTAATTCTTCCCTCCTATACTGACCGAAGTGAATGTGGGTTAGCTGCAACAGGCAGTACAAATGAAGATGACCAAGAACCGCAAATCCAGCACCAAACTTTGAGACAACACACAGCACAAGGGCGACCAAAATCACGCGCCACACGAAGATCCATACTACAGGTTCCCCTCCCATACCCTCCACTAACTCTTTCCTCTTACATCGATCACAGTAAATGTGTGTTAGCAGCAACAGGGAATACGCAGGAACATGACCAAGAACCGCCAACCCAACACCTAGACCTGAGACAACATACAGTACAAGAGCGACCAAAACCACGCCCCACACGAAGAAGATCCATACCACAGGTCCCCCTCCTCTACCCTCCCTTCACTCTTCTCTCTTACACCATCTGCAGTGAATGTGTGTCAGCAGCAATTCAAAGTCTACCAAACAGGAAGCCACAACGATCACACGAGAGGAGGGCGAAGGAAGTTATAACGCCCACACAGAACCAGCGACCACCTCGCACCACAAACAGGTTACGTCTTTCCAACTTCAGTACACATTCACTTCATGATTATCCTAACACCCTCTCTTGGTATACTCACTCTCTGTACAAGCTAAACCAAAAATATATCTACGTACTAACCCTAAAAAATCTCACACAATATACGAAAAACAGTTGTATACAAGCTAAAATCTATAGTAAACAACGCCCTGTTAGATCTGGTCTTGCGTATACATTGCAAAAGTATTGTCTATCTTCTCACAGATCTGAAGAAATCGTCCCGAAACCTGCATCAAGACTACCACCCTGCAGACCAGATCAACTACATCAGCAACATGCAACTTCCAAAATAACTAACGACTACAGATCCAAAGCAACATACTCACCAGAGATAGTTAAAAGGTACGTTGCAAGACCCTCTCCTCTCCATGCAGATCAGGTAGAAGAAAACCAGCATCAAGGTACAGATCATACCAACTTCACGCTACCCGAAACAAAGACATCAACAGCAGTAGAAGGCCTGTCACAAAAATGAAGAAAACGCGGCAGCAGAAGAGAAAGACCTGGAGCTACACTACTGAAGCGTGGAACGAGGAACGAAGAACTCAACAGTCATACACCCAGTACATCCCCGAACACCTACGACCCAACATATACACGAACTCCGCAAGATACTGAAGGACGAGCACAAGTACAACAATAGATACACATCACAAGACGCACAACAAGTGAGGACACACGCAAGTGCAGCAAGAAGGGACACAAGGCGAAATACGGCCAAAGCACCGGAGACATACAAGAGCGCAGCAAGAAGAGACCCCAGGCAAGACACAGCCCACGCGTCGAAAGACGTACAACGCAAGAACATAACACAGGGCTGAACAAGAATACCCGAGCACAAGAGAGGCAGTCCGCCTGCAATTTAGAAGCCCGCTCCCAACAAACACCTGCTACTGCACAGCGACTCGACACACAGCACCAGGGACCTATCAATCCCCTCCAGCGACCTACTCAACCCCCCCAGCGACCTTCTGAATCCCCCCAGCGACCCACAAAATCCCTCCAGCGACCTGCTACAACCTCCCAGCAACCCTGCAAGCTTCAACAACCCTCCAGCGACCCTCTCAAGGTAAGTAATTCTACCCTTTCCCTGACTAACCAGTGCACATTAGGGGCTGTAGGAAATTGGGGAGGGGCAGATATGGATACGCGAAGTGTGAAGAAAGCCCTCAACTATGAAGACCACATGGAGATTGAGTCCCCTAGCGAAAGCCTGAAGAGGCTTCAAGGAAAGCAAATGGAGAAACAACAACATGAAGAAGCATCAGCCAGCAAGAAACAAAAGCCCATTCGGGAAGAGAACAAGGGGAAAGAAGGTACGGCTCTCATCACTATCCCCGAAATTAGTTGCTTCAAATTTTGGCTCGGTTTCCATGTGATGGAGGAGCTAGCACTGGAGGAGGGATTAGATGAACTCCTCAATGAGGAAACAATTGAAGACATGGTGACCAGAGGCCTTAAGGAAAGCGAAGCTCAAGAAGTCAAAAACGCAAGGATAGCCTTCCCACGCATTCCACAAATTCACTATCCACAGTCGCGGGGGGCAGGAGGGCTAGGAGGACAACACTATAATCTTACCCAAGTGCCCACCAACATCCCCGTGGACGAAGGTACGGGCTTGGCTCTTGACTTTCAAATTGCTATTCACTTTGAACTACCTACTAACCCTATATTGCATGATGAAGTCAAGATGATGGTTACCAAGCGCCTCAAAGACATGGACATCCCTCTTGGTAAGAAGCTCATTGAACCTATTTCCATTCATTGTCTAAGTATCAAACAAGGAGGAGGGAAGAAAGGTGTATGGTCTGGACTTATCAAATTGCATCTTGCTTAAACCCGAAATTGATGGTCTACTCCTCCTCAAGGGGATTAGACCCTTCATCCTCAAAATTGATGTGACTAACGTGGTGGGAAAGGTATGTAAAACCTATCATGGCATTGCTCATCATTCTAGCCTTTCAGTTAAAATACAAAGTCCCTCCTTGCATAACATTACCGCTAACCACCTCTTCAAAGAGGTCCTTGAGTCTAGCTTCAAACGTGGGCATGATTTCGAAGTTACTAACGTGCAGAAGGCAAAAGGAGATAGATTTGCCTTCATTTTGACAACCACACCGCAACAAGCCAAGAAAATCCAAGAACTACAAGTAACCGCACGCCAAGAAATCATGGAAACCAAGAAGCCCCTTGGGGGAACTCACATTTTCAAGGAAATGAAGGCTAAGAAAGATGCCCTTACCCTTACTCTCTCCCACCTTCCCATACTAATGAATGTTAATGAGACTACTAATGCTATCTCTAAGATTATAGGAGACTCTAACATTTGCTCCATTTGGTTTCACAAAGACAATGGTGTTTGCCATAACGGAAGTGCAAATGTTGCATGTGCTAACCCAATTGTATATAGGACATTTGTGGGGAAAACCATTCCCATAGATGGCCACTTTGTGGAGTTTGCCCCTCATAGGAGGAGCATTGATGGAATCGAGCCTCCCACCCAAGCTCAACTCATAGAGTTTGGCTTTGAAGACATCAAGAAAGCCATCATCAACACGGTGGAGACCTTCAACCTTCACACCCCTTCTCAAGCCATCACCAAGGACCTAGTGGAGGCATTTGAAGCAAACAACAAAATATTGCGACAAGAAGTCAAAGAACAAGCGGAGGCAAAAGCTAAGGAGCTCCAAGAAATCAAAAACCAAATGTTGAAGATCCAAGAATGTGTTGGCACTACCTTTGCAATGTTGCAAAACATCACGGGGTCCAAACCATCCATATTGATTGAAGAAGACTCGTCAAAAATGTGAAGAACAACAACCTCAAGGCCAACACCTCAATATTCCACCCGTATTTCAAAAAATACGACCATAGTAGAATACAGTTAGTTACTACCTATACACACTACAAAATAGTATCAAAACTAGACGCCAAGGGACTGCACGATGCCTGAGAGTAGCTGAGAGCTCCGTATTTTCTGGTTAGGTGCAACAAAGAAGTTAGTCTCTGGGAAGAGGTGTGAGAGCAACGAGGGTGGCTGGATCCGTTGCATACCCCGCTCATAGCTTAGCTCGAAGGCAATAGTGGGCTTTGAGAGTGGCGTTGTGTTGGGTAGGGGTAGGGAAGGCTAGATCTAACTCTAGCATGCGAACCTTGAGCGATCTGAAGGTAGATCGGAGTGTGGGTGGACCTGAAAGCACTGGGACCCTGTGTTGGAATTCGATCTAACCTCTTAGAACTCAATTCGTGATGCAGATGCAGATCTAGCTTGTGTTGGTTGTAATGCCCTAAGCCCACTTAGACTTCTGTAACTGTTGCCCCGACCCAGAAACCACTAACATACGATCTGAAGTCCACACACAAACCCGTGATAGCAGTAGTTCACATAGAAGACCATTTACCAAGACAAACGCGAGATCAACAGCGCACGCACAACCAGTAGCAACCAGTAACAAGATCTGAAGAGAGTAGCAAACCAGCAGCGAGAACGAGATCTTAAGTCAACACGAGCGTAAGAGAGTGCAAGCAACCAAGATCTGCTGCAAAAGTTAGACACAAAGGAGCATGCCAACATCACGAAACCAAGCAGCGAGCACTCCACCTCTGGAGTGCCCAGGTTTGATCTGACCTTACTTCAATTCATTTTATTTTTTGTTTGTTTATTAGTGTTTGATCTGTTTGCACTATATAGTACATCAGTGATACAAAGAGATCTACACAGCACTTACACACATGATCACACATGCACACACACTAGATGTAGAGCACCGCAAGCTCACTATGACAACACGCACATAAAACTCCATACTAGAACTCTAATAGAAAATCCTACTAAGATCGTGTGTATAGATCGCACGCGGAAGCGCTGGAAAATTTTCCCAGATCTCGATCTACCTGCACATCAACAAGAAGGTTACACAACATCAGCATTGAAGAAAATGACACCTCGATAGGAGTGCACAAGAACAAGACGCAGCAGCCAACAAGTCCGCAACTCTATCCACATCACAACAAAACCCCACAACAAGAACGCAACATGCAGCAACACCTCAACAGGGAGTAACCTGCAGCAACTCCACACCAAGACCCGATCTAACGCAACGCCGAACCAAGATCCAGCTCCCGGCAACATAACAGGGAGTACACTCTACCCCCCCTCTCACAGTTCTTCCCTCCCTTGCATCCCTCACTCACTGTTCTCACCTTGCTCCACCCCTCCCCCCACAGTCCCCTCCCTCACCCTCACCACTTGTAGCCGGCCTCGCTCAACCCTCTCAACAAGCTCCACCCCCCCTCCGCTTATCCCTGTCCCCTCCCTCACCCTCCCCTCTCGCATCTCTACCCCACTCACCCCCCTCCCCCTGCTCCCCTCTCCTTCCCCGCCCATCTCTCATCCTCTACTTCCCTCCCTCTCCCTGTTCCCCTCTTCCCACCCTCCACCTTCCCCCTCTCCAAACTCTCCAGAACCCCACTGTCCACTCTCGCACCCAACCCAAGCACCCTCCCGAAGAGACAGAACTGGAACAACATTGCAACGCAACTGTGCGAAAACTGATAGAGACCCTGGAGTTCAACGGAGCGACCCTGTAGTTCAGGATAGCGACCTTCTAGAAACTAGTAGCGACCCTGTAATACTGAATAGCGACCCTGAAAAACCTAGTTGCGACCTGGCCATATCGCCCAGCGACCCTGAAGAATCCAGTTGCGACCCTGTGAGACATCGCAAAGACCGTGAAAAGTCACGCAGCGACCCTGCTGATTTCAGTATCGACCTTGTAGCCCTCCACGGTGACCTTCCGATACAAGGTAGCGACCCTGATCCCTGCATTGACCCTGTAGTTCTCAACAGCGACCTTGTGGTACAAGGTAGCGACCCTGTCCACAGTATCGACCCTGTAGTTGTTCGCAGCGACCTTGTTGTAAAAGGCAGCGACCTTGCTGTAAAGGGTAGCGACCCCGCTGTACAAGGCAGAGACCCCGTATTTCCCTACTGTGATACCACACAGCCTATATCGACCCCCCAGAAAACCAACAACTACTCTGTACTCTCTCACAACAACCTTGCACACTCGCCCAGAGACCCCCCAATACATCCCAACGACCTCCCAGCACCTGGTAGTAACCCCCTAAAACCAACCAGCAACCCCCCCAACCCCAAAATAGACCCCTATCATCCCACTAGTGACCCCCCCTCACAGGCTAGCGCATATATGGACCAATGGAGCAGTAGACGCACTCTCATGTACGGAGACGCCATGGAGGTGGAAGCAACCGGTGAGACACTTAAAAGATCCCCGAGCATTGCCCCCACAACAAGCCAAGATGAAGTATCCCCCTCCAACAAGAAAAAGAAGAGCTCCAATAGTGAAGGTATGGTGCACACTCTTGACCCCGATATTTCCTCATTCAAATTTTGGTTAGGATTTCAAGTGATGGAAGATATAGCCAAGGAGAGGGGACTTGAGCCATTAATCTTTGAGGAGTCCATACCCGACATGA
This sequence comes from Bryoerythrophyllum caledonicum, assembly GCA_963971425.1. Classification (NCBI taxonomy): domain Eukaryota; kingdom Viridiplantae; phylum Streptophyta; class Bryopsida; order Pottiales; family Pottiaceae; genus Bryoerythrophyllum; species Bryoerythrophyllum caledonicum. The sequence continues at coordinate 12,211,242 of OZ020519.1, forward strand.
TCACTAGAGGAATCAAAGAGATGGAGGCCAAAGAAATCACCTTGGCAACCCCGCCATTCCCAAGAATCCCTCAAACTCTATACCAATGTGCAAGACTAGGAGTTGTAGGCCAACACCTCAATGTAACACAAATCCCGTTCGACATCCCGGTTAATGATGCTACCGGACTTGCCGTTGACTTCCATGTTTCAATCTATTTCGAGTTGTCTAACCTTGTACTAATGCACGATGATGTCAAAGCTTTGGTGGTTGATAGGTTAAAATTCATGGAGATTGAAGTCGGGAAAAAGGTAATTGACCCCATCTCCATCCTTTGTATGAGCTTAAAAAATGCGGGAAAAAAGGGAGTATGGGCGGTTGTAATTAAATTGCACTTGCATAAGCCTGAGATAGATGGCATTGGACTTCTCAAAGGTCTTAGACCTTTTATCTTAAAACTTGGCAAACAATATGCTCTTGGCAAAGTATGTAAAACATACCATGATATCTCAAGAAATTCTAACCTCTCTATCAAGATCAAAAGTGAATCTCTTAAAGGCATGACCGCAAATGATCTTTTTGTAGAGATCCTTCACAATAGCTTTAACCGTGGGCTTGAGTTTGAAGTAACAAGTGTGCAGAAGCTCAAGGAGGAATCCCAAGCCTTTATTATTGCACCAACTCCACAACAAGCGGCAAAAATCAAGCTTCACAAGGTGGCAACCAACCAAGAACTTTTGCAACCAACGGGCAACGGTGGAACCTCATCAAATGGTACCAACCGTGAGAGTAAGGCAAAGAAGGATGCCATTACCCTAACCCTATCACCTCTACCTATCCGTTTGAACATGTTGGACACTAGTGAAGCAATTCACAAAATCATGGGAGAAGGCAATGCCACCAACATTTGGTTCCATAGAGATGATGGGATTAGACACAATGGTAGTGCTAATATTCATTGCATTAACCCTATAATCTATAGAAAGTTTGTAGGAAAAGTTATCAAGATTGAAGGGCACTATGTGGATTTCGCACCACACCGAAGAAGCCTTGATGGAGTTGAGCCACCCACCAAGGAGCAAATTGCGGAGTTTGGATTCCTTGATGTTAACAAAGCCATTGTTAACACCGTGGAGGCCTTCAAGATGGAGGAGCCAACAAACCCACTCACGAAGAACGACATCATTGACATTGTGGAGTCCAAGATGGAAGAAAACAACAAGAAGCTAAGACTAGAGACACGAGAGTATGCGGACAAGAAACATGAGGAATTGAAAAGCCAAATGATCACCATTCAAGAGTCTATGAGCACGGCCCTTGTATCTTTGCAAGCCATCACCAAGGTAATGACCACGCCAAGAATTGAAGACGGCAAGTCAAACATGTGAGGACTAAAGACCGCAAGGCCAAAGGTATTATACACATACCATACTTTCTTGTGTGCAAGACCCACAATAGAAAATATAGGACCGTAGACATAGCCACCTATCCCCTAGGATATACATACCTCAATACATATACTCTACCTCCATCTTGTATTAAGTTAAAAAATAAATACATAAAGTATATCAAATACACACTATTCTACACAAATACACATGATACAAATACTGGTATGTATACATATATGAATACAGATACGACTACTGATATGGATACGAATACTGATAAGGATACGAATTCTGATACTGATACGGATGAAAATACTGATACGGATGTAAATACTGATACAGATACGAATATTGATATATGTAGGAATACTGATACGGTTACTGATACAAATACAAATACGTGTACGGATACTAATACTAATACTAATACCAATACAAATACAAATACCAATCCTAATACTAGTATGAATTCTAAAATCAAGAAGTACACTAATATGTACACACGTATGAAAACTAATACAAAATCGAACATAAATACAAATACACACACATATACAAAGACAATTCCATACCATCAGAAAAACACATATACACACTCACACAAAGACGAATGCATACAACCAAAAACATACAAATTAAAATCCCAAAACCACACACGAAAACATAAAATGCTAAAACATAACAAAAGAAAACCCTCCTACTACAAAGTACTCATAAAACTTATTTCAACAAATTTACAAAAGCTTATTTCACCGCAAATTATAAACACAAAACCACTTTCATTTCAAAAAATAAAAATTAAGAAATCACCACTAGAAAATATTAATGAAACATCCCTCTTATCATTATGTGGTGATAGAAATACGAATACTGGACAGAATACTGATACAAATACACGTTTAAATATTGATATGGATACTAGTACGAAATCTAGAATGAATATTGGTACAAATACTTGTACGAATACTAAGACAAACATTGACATAAATACTGAGACAAATACTAATACTAAAACAAATACCAAGACATATACCAATAAAAACATACGTGTGAAGACCAAAACCAATACAACCACAACCAATACAACTACACATAATAAAATAAAAACAAACCCAAAAATAAATGAAATGGATAAAATTAACCAAAGGTAGAGAAGAGAGAAGAGAAGAACGCCGGTTCCCGAAGGGAACCGGCGTGAATAAAGTGTCTGTTCGTTCCATTGCTAAGACCATGCCCACCGGACAAGGAATTAGCGAACTGGAACTACTTCCCCCTTTCGAGGGTAGACACTTTGTAACGAGTAGCCAGAAGCCACCCAACAACAACCAACCACGACCAAACTAACTAAACAACAAAAAGCAAAATCAAACAGGCAGCCAATCAGGAAGAGACAGAGTGGCGAAGTTCCTAAGGGGGGTCTTGCCTATCAGGCAGGACTTGGTTGTTTTCGATTTTGCGTTTATGCAGTAAAATAGACATGGCATGTTGAATAGCGATGGTGTTGATATTTTTAAAGGTAGTTTTAATTGTATCAATGGGTATCTTGAAGGTATCTTCAAGAGTTTTCATAGATGGGATAAAGGTGGTGGCACGAGCGCCGGATGTGATAACAATAAGGGGGTCCACATTCCAGCCGAGGGCAATGATGTCGTCTATGAGGGGTTGGTATTTATCTATTTTGTTTTGTATTGTTTCCGAGGAGAATCTATCGTTGCAATATGTAAATTCGATGAATTGAATGGTGTAGTCTTGGTTGATGTTCTCGGGTGGTGGGTCGTTATATGGTAAACCTTTGACACAAAGAATGTCCGGTTTGAGCCTAGCGTTGCAATGACATCTTTGGGTCATACATGAGCATGGAAGTAGCCATGGGGGGACCGTGTTTTCTTGTGGATTGCTATTAAAAGTGCCGGCGTTCATAAGTATGAAACATCTCGATTTATTGTAGGAGGTGATTAGTTTACGGACTTCCCATACCGCTTTGTTATGTCTTTTAACAATTAGGGAGTGTATGTGGTGGTTTTGGCATTTGAGTAGCACATGAAGCCATGTGTCGGGGTCCGTTGAGGGGCATATGGGGCATGTTATGGATGGGAATCTTTCTAATCCAAAGAAGAGTTGTTTGCGAGCGTTTCCCATGTACTGACATGTACGGAATTTGATGAGGCACGTTATTTGTGAGTCTGAGATGATGGGGTTTTTCCAAAAGTTTGTAGAGAGTTCATTGTCTATGTCGTTATTGTTAGTCCATTTTTCTATGTTAGGAATATTTTCTGAGATTGTATCCAGGTTGTTGTAGAGGTCTTGTTTTTTGAGATATTTGCCCAGAAATCTAATTGGGCCTTTGTCGGGGGTATCTTCTTTGGAAGGCCAATCTTCTTTTTGAAAGTAGTATGGGGTGGCATGAGCATGTTCGTGAGGGTCTTTGGCGTTTTTGTGTGTTTTTTCTCGGCCTTCTTTTGCAAGTTTGTCTGCTTGTTCGTTGCCATCAATGTTGGCATGGGCTCTGACTTTGTGAAGGGTTGTGATTTGTGTACGGTTTTGTAACATTTGTACCATTGATGTTAGTATGGTTTGGTCGGGGTGACTGTTGTGAAGGGTTGGGTGTGTTATTTGAGTGTTTAGTAGGTAGAGTGCATTTATACAATCGGTGAATATATGTGCAGGTTCATTTGTGTATTTTGTTGTGATGATTTGTAGTGTTTTGTGAATGGCCATGAGTTCTGCTCTGAGGATATTTTGTAGTCCATGGAGTCTTTTCGCTAGTTTAATTTCTTTGGTAGAATTATATATGCCATAGCCAGCTTTTTCTCTTCGCCAAGAGCCCGGGCTAATTTGTTCCGGTGGTTTAAAGGAGCCGTCGGTGTAATAACTGTATGCGGGGTTAAATTTTGGTGTGGTATAAGTTGGGTAGTCTGGGAGAGGGGGAGGTATGACGGAGTAGTTTAATGTGTTGTTGTCATAGTTTAATTTTGACCATTTTTTACTTTTGTTTACGGGGGTTTGTATGGGTGTTGGTGGGGCCGGTTTTGTGTATGGTCTTTGTATATCTAGATTGTCTGTTATGGAGGTAAGTTCCGCAAGTTGTTCTAGGGAGCCCAGGTTTTGATTTTGATGATGGACGCATAGTATTTGTAATGTAGATGGCTCTATTCGGGGTTTTTTTAGCTCGGGTGGGATATTAGGTTCTTCGTATGGTATTGTGTCTGCTTCGAATACTGCAATGATGTGGGAATCTGGGAATGGGTTTGAATGTTGGTTGTTGTTTTGGTACCAATTGTTGTTCGGTGTGACGATGATTGTTTTTGTGTTATTTGGATCGTGTTTGGCGGCAAGTCTAGCCCAATGTATGGCTTGTTCCATGTCTTTCTCGTTGTGGGGGTGAGCTATACCATTTCCGATCCATTTGTGGTCAAAGGCCTTGCCTAGGGATCCAAATATTTTGTCTCTTTCGTACGGTGAGTAGAATTTATTTAGTTTGGTAGGACATGTGATCGGGGAGGAAAAGTATGAGTGTTCGATGTTAAAGGAGGATATTAGTGAGTCTAAAATGGGGGTGGGTATTGTGTATTGCGCATTTTTGAGGGGGTCAGTTTTTGGTATTCGATATTTATATCTTTGGTAAAGCCATATTAGTTCGGTTTCAAAGGGTTGGGTTGTTGGTTCAATGTTTGTAGGGGATTGTAATTTTGTATGATATTGGTTCCATAACCATTGGAGCCGGGTAATGGGTATGGTGTGTAAATGTCGGCCATTTTCTTCGTATAGATGTGCTTGATTGTTATCTATTTGAATTGTGTTTGAGGACGTAAAGATATCATTTTCGGGGTTGCATTCTGTTGTGTAGATGTTTAAGAGTGGGATAATTATGGGTGGCGTTACGGACCTTGAGTCTGAGGATTGTTCTTGTGGATGGTGGGCAAGGATGATATCTGAGTATATTTTGTTTTGGATCTTTTGGTAGTATTGTTTTAATTTTTCAGTGTTATGTGTGGAGGTATTGGCGTCGTGCCGTGGAAAAAGGTCTCTTTGGGGGAGCCATTTATTGTATGTATTATCATTGTGTTGCCATTGGCATAGATATTTTGTGTAGGTATTTTGTATGTTATTTGTGTCTGTGTGTTGGATATGTTTATGGTTTATGATATTATTAATGGGGTATGTGGTAGGGTTTTTGGGGATGTATGTTGGGGGGCGGGGGTGGTATGTATGTGGAGGGTTAGGGGGATTGGTTGGTGTGGGAATATTTCTTGGGATGATGTTATTGTTGAGGGTGATGAATGGATCTTTAAGTGTATGAGAATATGAGTGTATGTTGCAAGGAGTATGACATATAGTGGGGCATGTCATGTGGCAAAATAGTTGTTTAGCAACACTTAGGGCACTCTTTATTAGTTTAGATGGGGTGAAGTGGTAGGTTTTGAAGTCCTCATTGTTCATGATGTGTGTACCGTTAGGTAAGGTAATTTGGTTTAGTTCAAAAATATTTTTTGAGAGGAGTTTTTGTAGAAGCTTTTGGGAGAGTTGGGCATTGAGTGTGTTATGATTTAATGTTTCTTGGCGCCATAGTATTTCTAGTGTTGTAGGATTAGTGAGGAAGTTCGGGAGCGTACTTTTAAGATGGGCTTTAGCTATATGTTTTAATAAGAAGAATGTTCGTGTTATTGGTGATCTTATGCAGTCACTTTTTTTAATTCTCGGTATGTTTTCAGCGCCACCATATTGGGCAAGGACATAGTGAGTTAATCCATTATATATTTTCCCAAGTCTTCCTTTATCGTTTAAAGCATTTTGCAGTTGTTCGCCTATACATCGGAGGTATGCGTTTTTGAGGGAGAAAGCTTCAAGTCCAAATAGGTTATGTGGTAGTTGGGTTATTGCATTTGACATACATTTTGGTAGTCCACATATGGTTTTTTGTATGGCTATTATTTTTTTATCAAGTTTTTTGATAGCTGGCATAGAATATGGTACACCGTAGAAACTGTATGCCACACCTGGGCGTAGTACCGTATCAACCATTTTTATTTTTTGTTTCATGGTGGCTGGGCATGTTGTTAGTTCTTTACATTGTTTGATGAGCTTTGTGGTTGTAGTGTGGATTTGGATTTTCCATTTTAGTGAGGGAACAAGATTTGTACCTAGGTATATGTATGGTTCGTTTTGGTGTAGTATAGGGATTGGTTGGTTGCGGTAGTTGATGTTGGAGGTTTGCATTAGGGCTTTGAAAGTGGTAGGGTTCAATTTAGATTTGTTTGGGCATCCGGTAGCGGCACATTTTGGAACTCCCACATCCATGCCAACCCATTTACAATATCTATCAATTTTATGGAGTTGTATTTGGATTGATTTGATTTTGTTAGTTATGGTGGCTAGGTCATCTGCGTATGCAGCGGAGTTCATTGTGACTTGTGATGTGCCGAAAGTATATCCATTATTGCCTCTTTCTAGCCATCTAAGTAGTGGTTCTAAAAATATAATAAATAGGTATGGACTGAGGGTGTCCCCTTGTATAGTTCCTCTTTGGATGGGTATAGGTTTTGTTTTCCCAAAGTGTTCGCCGATATAGGAAGTAGATGATTGGGAATAGATGTTTCCAACAAGTGTAGTTGCCTCTTTTGGGTAGCCAAGGTCTGACATTATTGCTAGAAGTCTGGCATGATCAATTGAGCCAAAGGCATTTTTGAAGTCCACGTATAGTATGTATATATCTTGGTTAGTAAATTTTGCGTCTTCTAATGCGGCTATTATAGTTTGTATTTGCCGTGCGGTACTTCTCTCCGCTCTAAATCCTTCTTGACTATCATGTAGGATTTTGAATTTTTCGCCGTATGAGGATAGTATGTGGGTGAGTGTACTGGTAAAAAGCTTATATATTGTGTTAGCTAGTGCAATTGGTCTATGATTGGGTAGCATGGATGGATCGCCTTTTTTGTATAGTAGAATTGTTGCACTTGTTTTCCATGAATTTGGTATTTGTTTTTGTTTATAGCAGTGAGAAAAGAATAGGAATAGTAGTTTATGAAATCTTGGAGGCATGTTTTTGAGTATTGAGTTTGGTATGCGGTCTGGACCTGGGGCTTTATTATTTCCAAGATTTTGGAGGCATGTGTCGTATGTGGCTCTGTTGAGGTATTTATGTAGTGGAGTTTCTGGTTCGCCCCGTTTGTCAAGGGTATATCCGTCCAGGTCGTGCCAAGGGTATTGGCGTATTGCACATGTGCATTCTATTGTATGTTGTGGCTGGTAATTATATGTTGGTACTGTTGGTCTATTGGTTTTTGTTTGTTGGTTAAATATTTCATTCGCAATGTCTTCGGGGCTAGTTAGAATATTATTATATTGATCTTTGATACAATCCATTGGTGGAGATTCAAGGTTTTTAAAGACTTTTTTGTTAATTTTTTTGGGGCTGATTTCGTATAGTTGTCTGTATTTTGAGATGGCTTTTTTAATGTTTTCTTTTGTGTATTTTGTGATTATTTTCCGGGCTTGTATGTTGGCATTTTTTGCAATTATCGCGATATCTTTTATCCATGTATCGTGGGGAAGGTCCGGAGGCGGCGGGGTAGGGATTTGGATGTGTTGTATAGTTAGTAGTTCGTTGAGTATGGGGTGGTTGCGCCATTGAGGGTTGTTTTTTACAATTCTAATGGTTTTACGTATGGTATGGTATGTGGTTAAGTGTTGTTTCCAAGTTTTAGAAAGTTTGCGGGGTAGATACCCGCCTTGTTGAGAGGTTCTGTTTGTCATATGGGGTATTGGATGTGCTCTACAAGTTTGTTCTAGTGTATCATAGATTTTATTGATGAGTTTGTCTTGGGAGTGACACGCTTCTTGCCATTGTGCTTGTGTTAATTGATTATTGATTTCGAAAGTGTTTATGAGGGAGTCTATTTGTACGGAGTTTTCTTCGAAGAATTTTGTGTTGAATTTTTCTATGTTGGTTTTTGGGATGGGGTTGAGTATGCGTATAGTGTCTTTGTTTGGGATTGTAGGAGTTCTACTAATTAGTGTGTTATTTGGGATGTGCAGTTGTACGGGTGAGTGGTCCGAATTGAGAATAATATCTTTGTTTGTTGTGGAGGTGTATTGTGTGTTGTTGTTTGTATTTATATAGAAACCATCTATTAGACTCCAATCACTATAATTTTAGCCACCTTGTCTAGAGAATTGTGTATCGGTATTGATGTAAGTGAAGTTTAAGTTTTCTGTGAAGCGGCGCCATTGGTAATCAATGTTTTGAGGGGGGGTGTGATGGTTTCCATTTTGGCGGCCAATTAGCGCTATGTCTCTATTGAAGTCTCCACATAATAGGTATGTATGATTGGGATGATTATTAATATGGGTTGTAATAGTATTTTGTATATCTAAGAGAAATCTAGTATCTTCGGGATGGGATGGCATATACATGTGAAAGATTAACCACGATTGTAGTGGGTGATTAGTGATTATAATTATTTGAATGTATGGTGATATGTGCATTGGGGTAGGGATTTTGTTGATGTTGCCGGGGAATATATATTTTTTGTGTATTAATGTCAGGAGGCCACCGCGGCCCGGTGTGTATGGTCTCCTTTGTTGCATGCATCTTGTAAGTGCATGTGTATTGTTAAAGATGAGTTTATAGTCTTGAAATATATTTTGTATATATTTCGTAGATTTTGTGGCGGTTAGTTTTGTTTCTTGTATAACTATAAGAGCCGGTGGTGTATCTGTGTTTGCGACTAGAGTTTGTAGGCTAGGAAGGGCAGTGTTTAGTGAGGAGGCATTCCATGTGATTATGTATGTATTTTCTTGGTTTGGTCTAATGTTTTGATTTTGATTTTGAGGAGGGATGTAGGGAAGAGGTAGGGGTGGGTGGATGTATTCTGGTATAGGGTCTAGACATTTTAGTGATTCACTTATGAGGTTGTTAGGGAGGTAAGGGAATTTTAGTTTTATTATATCATTTGAGGGTGGTATGTCTTGACTATGTAAGAAGTCGTATAGTCTTTTATGTATTGAGTTCTCATGGTTTATAATATTTTGGTTGTCTACTAGGAATTCAGTATAGGGGTGTGGAGTGTAAATGTGTCGTTCTGGTGGGTTTTGTAAGGTTAGTAAGGTTTGTAGGAGTGTATTAGTCCATGTAATTGTGTTTAAATTTTGTGGATTTAGAAGTTGGTTACATTCATCTATGTTTGGATGAGTAGTGATTATTAGTGCATAAAAGATGTGGGGTGGTGGATGCGTATTTTTTTGTTGTATGTATTGGGCAATGTTTGGGTGGGAAGTGTTGTGTATGTGGTGTAATGTATGTGTGTTTTTTAGAAATGGTGCGAAGGGTTTTGCAATGTGTTCATATTCTCGTTGGAGTTTTATGGTATTAGGTATAAAGTAGATTTTGGCATTTTTCTTATGTGATGTAGGATGTCTTTTTAGTATATTGGGCATGGGTCCCGGGTTGGTTTCAATGTCTCCTCCTAGAAGTAGTAGAAGTTTGTGGTATATATGTTTAGTGGTGTATTTTAAAGGCTTTGTTGTGTTATTAATGACTTGTTGGTTTAGGGGTAGGTGGATGTTTGTATTTTGTGTGTGAGTTGTGGGTTTATTTATTTTTATAGTAGGTGTAGTTGTTTTCGTCTTTAGTTTATTATTATTTTTTTTCCATGTGTTTTTTGTGGTTGTTTTTGTTTTAGTAGTGTATGGATGTATATATGATTGGTTGTGTTTTATCTTGGTTGTTTTTGTCCGTGTGCATATGTAACTATTATGTTTAAGACTATTTGTATGTGGGTTTATGTTGGTTTTTAAAGTGGCTTTTAAGTTCTTTTTTTCATATGCGGTGTTATTATATATTTTGTGGTTTGTACAATTTTTTGTTTTGGTGTTTGTATTAGTATTTGGTATGAAATATGTTTTGTCATTCTTTTTGTGCGAACCGGGGTGTCTTTTTATATGTTCGGCATGGGTCTTGGATTAGTCACCATGTCTCCTCCAATTAATATTAGAAGTTTGTAGTAGATGGGTTTTTTGTTTTGTTTTAGAATTTTTTGTTTTTGAATGTGACTTTGGTGTTTTTTTGATTGTATGTATTTGTTTTTGTGTGTGTATATGTATGTGTTATGATTCCCGCCGGCCTTCTTTGGAGTCCGGCGTTCTTCTCTGTATGTATTACTTTGATGGTGTGTTGTTGTCTTTGTGTGTGTATATGTTTTTTTATTTGTTTTTATATTAGTATTTATTCGTATGTTCGTATTAGTAGATGCCTCGGTTTTTGTCTCGGTGTTTGTATCAATATCCTTGTTAGTATTCGTGTTATAATTTGTACTAGTATACGTACCGATATTAATATTAGTATTTGTATTAGGGTAAGTATCAGAATTTGTATTAGTATATGCAACAGTATACGTATCTGTATACGTACCATTATACAGATATTTATACAGATACGTACCATTATACGGAAAAAATATATTGATATTTATTTCAATCAGCTTCGTATATATTCTTACTATCATTAGAATTTCTATTTTTAGTAATTCTATTTTTGGGGCCTCCGGCGCCCCTCCGGCCGGCGAGACATAAATCCCCCCTTCTACTTTTCTTATTCCACATACTCTTAACATATTTCTACTCTTAAATCGCAAACTCTTCTCATCTTTATATATATCAATTTTAATATTACTATTAACTTTGCTTTTATCCCTGTAATTTATTTTCCGATTTGTATTTTTGGTCTGTACTATTTTATAATTACTACCTTTTCTATATATTTTTACTCTGAAAATCTTATTTCTCATTACAAGTTTGGTTAATTTTCCATCCCTGATTTTTGAATTTCTTTGGAAGCATATTCTATTTGTAGTATTGCTGTTTATAGCTATGATCTTCATATTTGTATTCTTATTATAATTAATTCCCAATACTAGTTTGGTGAATTTTCCGACTTTTATATTTGAATTTCTTTGGAAGCATATTCTATTTTTAGTACTGTTGTTTATAGCTATGTTCTTCATATTTGTATTCTTATTATAATTAATTCCCAATACTAGTTTGGTGAATTTTCCGACCCTTATATTTGAATTTCTTTGGTAGCATATTCTATTTTTAGAACTGCTGTTTATAGCTATGTTCTTCGTATTTGTATTCTTTTTATAATTAAATCCCATTACTAATTTGGTGAATTTTCCATCCCCTATTTTGGATATGCTTGGGAAGCATATTCTAATTTTCGATCTTTTGTTTGTTGCTATATTCTTAATATTTGGATTCTTGTGATAATTATCTCTCGTTACTATTTTGGTTAATTTTCCATCCCTTATTTTGGAATTTCTTAGGAAGCATATTCTATTTTTAGTACTATTGTTTATTGTTATGTTCTTATTATTTGTTTTCTTATGATCACGATTTTCTACTTTACCCTTTATTTTCTTCTTACATATCCTCTCCATTTTTTTTATTTTATTTCTTTTATTATTTGCTCTAATTGAAACCTTTGAAATTTTATAAATATCTATCTTCTTCCTATTTAATTTATTATATCTCTTTTTACTCTCCTTGGTTTTCCTATTTCTAGCCATTTTAATATTCCTTGTCTTTTGATGGTTTCTGAGTTTAGAATCCCTTCTACCCTTATTTATCTTTATTACAAAATTTCCATTGTTGTTTTCATTATTATTGTTTCCTTTTTTGTTATATGTAGCTATGGTACGGCATTGCACTTTTCTTGGGGGAGATGAGAGAAGAGTAGCTCCGTAAATCCTGGTGAGGAGGGATATCTTGGTGTTAGACGCAAATTAGATGCACGCAACAATGAGAGTTGTTGGGCTCATTGTTAATCCCTGTGTGCATCGCTTTGTTGTTGAAAGGTTGCTGATGGTGTAGAGAGTGTTGAATGGGATTACAGAGTCTTAGATCTATTGATACAAAGTGTTTATGGGGATGCAACGATCTAGTACTAGTTTGAGAGAGTAGATCTGTGGCGGGGCTCTGTGTTGGCTCAGATTTAGATCTAGAGGTTGCAGTCCTTGCAAATATCACTCAATCAATTAGATCTAGATCTAGGTTACCAGAACACCATAGCAACTCCACACCATATCCCTCCTCTACTGGGACTATAGCACCATCATGAAGGACAGCCCTGACATACACAAGATTCGAACCAGCTACCACAAGACAAGGCCATCCGATCAAGTACCGAATTATGCAAGATCAGCTAAGTCCTTCCTTCGCTGCATACAACTAGCAATGTTTCTTGTTAAAAAATGCATGCTTGACTTCTCTTACCAAACGAAACCTACATTGTCTTTTATCAAAGAATGCATGCTAGATTTTTCCTTCAAAACGAAACTCATAATGTATTTCAGCAGAAACTACAAGTTAGATTTTTACTGTAATAGAGACCTAGCAATAAGGTACACTAGGAACCAAGAATGGATCTCACACACATCAGCGAGTGTGGTAGGAGGAAAACAATGTCTCTTAGCAGATACAAGCTCCCTGCGAGCACAGTACCAAGTCAAAGGTCATCCCACAGTAACAAATACTGGCTACAAGCAAACACTGTTGACGAGGAGACGCCCCTGCGAACTCGTGCAGCTCCAGCAAGCTCTGATCCGAAGTAGAAGCTGCCGTGGTGACACAACTCCGGTGCACAGAGGTCAAGCTACAGACCCAGCTCGAGCAGGGCGAGACCGAAGAGACGTAACTTGGAGGCAGCCCACAGCAAGCGTCGTCACAGAGAAGACGAAACTGCGATCAGAAGAAGGCACCAGCTCACCGCAAAAATCAACACCGAGAAGGCGCAGATGCGAGTTGGCGGAGCTCCAACAAGATCCAACTGAAGGAAGAAGTTGTCGTGAAGACACAACTCTCGCGCAACCTACAGCGTGCATATATCACAAGAAGATGCAACTCAGACATGAGGCCAAGAAAACAAAGATGAGATCCAAAGCCGAGAAGACGGAGTTGCGACGTGGTGCAGCAACAAAATACAGCTCCCTGCGAGAACAACACCTAGACAAAAATCAATACACAGAAGAAATCGTCGGCTCCCAGAAAGCACCGATGTCAAAAAAACGCAGCAATAACCTGAAGCGGCCCCACCAAACAGGTAAGTACCCCTCTAACCCCAACTCATTCCTTTTCTCTTGTCATATGATTCCTTGCACACCAAAACTCTCTATAATCACCACAGCACCTAGACAACGCACAATATGCAGGCACAACATAGCGAGAAACACAAGATGTAACATTTCAAAAATAAACAAACACATAAAAATAGCTATATTAGCCTACAAAATACATATGCATGTACATGGAGAAACATCTTTTCAGGACGTGCTGCAAAACAACAAGGAGCGACACTACCCCAAGATGTGCAACCCAACCTCGCTCCACCGACCAATGGCACCTGCACAGAGACCACTGCAACCTCATCAACAAGTAAAGATCAAGTCAACAGTAAACAACAGAAACAGAACAACAAAGAGCGGAATGGAGAGACACGTACCAGATAGTCGAAGGTATCGCTGCCGCGCAACTGCACAGGGACCACCACAACTACATCAAGACGCGAAGATCGAGCCAACAGCAAACAACAAGACAATAGGGCGCCGAATAGAAAGACACATACCAGATGGTCGAAGGTATCACTGCCGCAGACTCCATCAAACAGATGGCCCCCACTGCTGCCCACAATGCACCAAGCCCAAGGTCGCCCACCTGAGACATACAGAGCACGTCCAAGAACACAAGAATCAACCATCATCAAGAAGACGACAACAAGCAACGAACAACTTCATCACCATTAAGGTAAGTTCTCTAACCTCTCTATCATTTCACTCTCCTAACAAAAAATTACCCTGAAAAATATGTGCAGAAAAGCGCAAGGGAAGGTGCTGCAGTGACAAGACATGCAAAAATAGTAAAGTTAGAGAATCAAACAGACGTTCCAACCGCTCCTTTGACAGCCAAGACTCCACGATGATCCGCTCCAAGCCATTTTCGCCAACAGAAAAATCGGCACACAATGCCACCCATGTGACACCCCAAATCCGGCGTTCAACAACCTGGCAAGCAAGATACCCACTATTTTCAACTGAAAGCCAGAGATCAACCCAAACAACAACAAACCCTAGAATGAGGAAGGTGCAGCAGCGGCGCCTCTTTCCCCTCCACGACTCTCCCAACAAAACCCTACTCCAAGTAAGTAAGTATAAATACTCTTCACACAAACTCTTCTGCTCAACCTTCTACCTAGCCTCTCACTACTCAGACCTCCTCAGACATCTCCATAGTGGCCGAACAAAGCAGTTAGAGAAGTGTAGAGATCTTGTGAGTAGGCAGAGAACATCTTACCTTAGAACCACGTACGTAGCACCGCTCCAGATCTCCACTCTGGCCGACACACCACCCCTGGGAAACACCCAACCCGACCCAGAGTGTCCAAGAGAACGAAGTGTTAGTCACAGTATCGATCCCCAAGTCACCGCTCCCATACACTGTCAACCAAACAGACGGAGTGCTGGACCTGATTTTCGGAGAGCTGCTTCTCGAAGAACCATTCAATGCTGCTGCCGAAGACAAGGACGTGCCCGACATCAAGCCGCCACGCACAGTACTGATTGGCTCAACTGCTGCCCAAGTCGCCCTTGCTGCCGCCCAAGGTGGAGGAGTGCTCGACATCAAGCCGCCCCACACGGTGATACTTGCCTATGCAACTTTCCAAGACATTTCTGCTGTTGTCCAAGTTGGAGGATAGCTCAACACCAAACCGCCCCGCACGGTGTTGCTCGCCCCTGCTGCTGCCCAAGGCGGAGGAGAGCTCGATATCCAGCCGCCCCGCACGGTGCTGCCCGTCCATGCTGCGGCCCAAGACGGAGGAGAGCTCGGCATCAAGTCGCCCCACACGGTGCTGCTCGTCCCTGCTGCTGCCCAAGACATAGGAGCTCCCGACAACAAGACATTCCGCAAGGTGCTGCTCACCTGTGTTGCTGCCCAAAGACTGAACGGCATCCTCAGCCAACACAACTTGGCGGCGGAGGTGCACGATCAAGTAGCAGCTACTGGACTCGGAACCCTGGGATGGCGAAGTGGTGGGGTGAACAAATCCGAAGGCAAGAGGAACCGCTGAACACAAAGAAAAGCAGACATACAAAGGTCCAACACAACCGAAACGCGGCGTTTAAGAGAGAAGATCACCTCCCACAAAGGCGCGCAGGAGTATCGCCCAACGTGGGTACTAGCGGCCCGAATCAGACAAGCTTTTGCGAGGTAAGACACAGAGGCGGCCCTGCCCTCCCAAACCCTCATGAGGTGCTGGCACAGGAAGGAAGGCGTCGGAACGATACAGAACATGTTGGGGGGCACTGCGTAAAAGTAAACTTGAAGACGCTTGATCATGTGGTGGTAAGCGGGCGGAGTTTCTACAGAGCAAGATACGGTCGGAGCAAGACGCACGGTGCTGTGAAAGCCGTGAGGAGACACTGTGAAGTTCGCCGCCAGAACAGCCATATGCCCAACAGTGTTGGTATACACTGCAGTGACAAACATCATACTATCCCCTTTCCCCTGCATCAAACGCCCCTCCATCAAACAGGAAAGCACTCTCTAAGTCCCAAATCCTTTCCATGTGTTGCATCAATTTTTATCTTATCTTGCTTGTACTTGCTATGTGTTGCATCAATTTTTATCTTCTCTTGCTTATACTTGTTATGTGTTGCATCAATTTTTATCTTTTCTTGCTTGTACTTGTCATCACGACTTGTAAGCCCACAAAGTAAGTTGTGGGATGGAAGTGATTACATAGTACTCCAAAGCAACTCAACACTTGAACCCGTAGGAAATGCTAATAACACCCTAATACTTTTGACATGCAGAATGACAGAAACCACCACCGCCTCCTCTTCCAAAGGACCAGACCGTATGCTAGTTAATATTGCCCCCACTCACAACGGTCCTATACTAATGGAAATTGTTGAGGAAAATACATGTGAGATTGTTGCATTGCACAAGAGGACCAATGATGAGATGGAGAATACTCCTAACTTGAAGAAGGTTAGAGCATCAAAATCTCCTCGTCCACCTTATTGGCTGGGTTTTAAGACTCTTAATACAATAGCTTTGCATAGTGGTGTCGCCAAGGAACCAGTCCTAACAGTCTTCGAAATGATTGAGATGGGAATGTCTGATACAGAAGCACAAGAGAAGGGTGTGGCATTGCCTTCTTTCCCCTTTGTCGTCCAAGAAGAGTGGCCTTCGCGAAGGACAGATGGGAAAGAAGGTAATCACTTTAACCTAACCCAGGTACCCAGTGAGGTAGAAATCGATGAACATGGATATGCATTAGACTATCAAATAACCATTTTCTTTGAAATAGGTGAACAAATTTACTCAAGAGATGCAATCTATGCCATGGTTAAAATGCGACTTTTGCACATGAACATTGAGTTGGGAGACTTGTTAGGGGAACCAATTGCAATTCTATGCCACCACAAGACGGATAGATGGAGTGGCAGCATCAAACTCCACCTCAAAAACCCCGGTGTGGACGTCAAAGGGCTTCTCAAAGGTACGAGACCATTCATCTTGAGCCTTAACGAGGGCATTCCTTGTAGAGGGAAGGTATGTAAGAGTTACGACTCCCTAGCTCTTGCAAACCTTCTATCCGTTAAAATCTCTGGGGCTAACTTGGCCCAAAAATCATGGTTTGTTTTGCATGAGGAAATTGTGAAGGAAGGGTTTGTTAGAGGATTTGAGTATGAAATAACAGATGTTCAAAAGAAACTAGAACTAGAATTTGCTTGGTTAAAAACCCCCTCCCCCGAACAAGCTCAAAAGGTGAAAGATCAAAAGATTGCTTTTTCAAACGAAATTTTTAACCCCTATTTTGCTAGTAAAGGGAAGATGAGTGAAGATGATAAAGCGAAAAAGAACGCACTCATCTTGATTGCTAAAAACTTAAACAAAACAAAGACTGTTTGTGTGCTAGAGCAAGGTATCAACGCATTTATGGGCAAAGAGAACGTCGTGGACATTTATTTCAAACTCGAACATGGTCGTCATGTTGGGATATGTAACATCCAATGCTTGAATGCGGCAGTATACAAAAAATTAGTAAACACCAGTGGTAAAATCCTAGGTAAATATGTGGAATTTACCCCTCACCCGAAAAGCCTGAACGGAAGTAACGCCCCTTCGGATGAATGTGTCACAAAATGGGGCTTCAATGAAGTGAACACGGTGGTCGCTAATGCAGTCATTGCACTAGAGAATGCTCCAAAAACTGGATATAGCAAAGAAGACCTTCACAAGATGGTTCAAGAGGAGGTGAAGAAAGGTACCAGTAGTACCATTATGGAGGTAAGAAAGGAGATGGCATCATTAAAGACAGAGATGGTACAAGAAGCTCAAATCTATGCAGACAATGTCTTAGCTAAGACAACAAAGACACTTCGAGGGGAGATGTCTTCACTTCGAATGCACCTCGTCCAAATAATCCAAGCAGAAGAAGAAGAACGCCGGTCCCCGGAGGAGGCCGGCGTGAGTAAAGTGTCCGTTCGTTCCACCACAATAATCCAAGCACATGAAGAAGAAGCCTCAAAGGAATCATCCATGGTTTCCAAACGACCGGACTCGTTAAACTAGTTCCGACCCACAACAAGATAAAATACCTAAAAGTATATTTATATACTTATTTACCACCAAACAAGAAATTCCAAAAAAATAAAAATAATACCATCGTATTATATTCAATAGTATATTTATATACTACCCCAAAAATCAAAAACTCACCAATAGATTTAAAAATGAACCAACATATTTCTTTAAAATCCCATATCCATAGAACAACTACAAAAGCAAAAATATATCTCAATCCCAAACATATGACAATTAACAACAAAAACATGATAGATCCATTACTATATCCTTACATCCTACACAACAAAATTAATACTAAAAAATACAAAAACAAAAAAGACATACATAAAACGTCAAAAATCAAAAACAATGACACAAAACCAAAAATCAATCACCATAAGAAAATATCAAAATCCAAATCATGGCATCAACAATACACTCTCAACCTCAAACCAAAAAATACATACCACAAACATTACCTTCACCCCATAACTTACTTCCATACCCCTACCCCTAGACTCCACCACGAATTAATCAACTCCTCCACCAACCATCTTATCACCAAAACATATCACAGAATAGAAACTAGACACAAAAAAGAAATACCTTACCGCCCACCCTCTACTACCACTTTCACCCCACTAATACACTTTGTCAACGCCCCTAAACTCACCTACAAAAGTAATGTCACCATAAATACGCACTACATCTTAATCATACCTATTGAAAAACTTATTTCTTTCCATAAGACATCAACACCAAATAATACACCCACCAAGTCTAACCCCCACATAAACATCTATAAACCAAAAACTCAATACCACACTACATCCATTATAAGTAATACCCCAAAGAAACATACACATCCATACACTAAATACCAACCACCAATCTTTACCACTCAAAATAATTGTATTTCTATTATCATACACCACATAAAAATCAGCTGTAACTATTCCACTAAACATTACACCCCTATCCTCCTACCAAATAGAGAAAATAGAAGTTACAAATTAACCCTACCAAACGAGGACGACATCATAACACACCAAAACTCCACAAGCAAAGTATACCCACAAGTCCTCATTTCAATACTATTACACCGACAAACACACATTACACTAATAAAAAAACATACTATAACATCCCCCCATCAAAAAACAAAAAATAGAAACTCATTACAGCAAAATATTGATAAAACCCCCCCTATCCTATTACGGAGAGACAATAAACAAAATCTTGGGCCAATCCCAAATATTATCAAACTCCGACCGAAATACCAACAACAACAACAACAACAACAACAATACTCCACAATAATAACTATAAACACCACTTATTACAAACTATTAATCGCACTTTGTGGAGACATAGAAACGAACCCTGGCCCAATGCCTAATGTCTTCCAAAATCACCCAAAAATACACAAAAGATTATCTAAAATATATTTTATTCCTAATACTATAAAACTCCATCCCGAATATCAACACCTAGCATCCTCGTTTGCACCTCTTCTAAAAAATAATCACACTCCTCACCAAAATTATTCCACTCTCTACCCCAACATCTCCCGTTACATACACCAAAAAAAACACTACCACCCACCCTCACATATACTATTCGCCATAATTACCACCGTCCACCCCTCTATAGATGAATGCAACAATATCATCAATCAACATTCTACCAATACAAACCCAACAATTTGGACAAATATATTACTAACCACCTTATCCTCTCTACATAATCCCCCCGAAAGACATATAGATACACCCCACCCATACACCAAATTCCTAGAAATAAACCAACACCTCCTCGAACACAAAACCTCTCTACACATTGACCTATATAACTTTATTCATAGCCAAACCCCACCCCCTTCCCCCGGTGAAATACAACAAAAATTTCCCTACTTCCCAAATAACCTTATTTTGGAAGCTCTTAAATGCTTTGAACCAATCCATGCTTACACACACCCCACCCCGACACCCGCCTACATTTCCCCTACACTTTGTAACCAAGACAATATAGACAACAGAAGCACATATATAACTACATGGAACGCCGCATCTTTAAACACTGCTTTACCATGCATCCACAAACTAACCGCCCATACCAACACACCACCCGCCATAATTGCCATACAGGAAACTAAACTAACAGCCACTAAATCCACAAAATACATCCAAAAGACATTCCCCGATTATAAACTTGTATTTAATAATACTCACTCCCTCACACGATGCATCCAACAAAGAAGGCCATATACGCCGGCTAGAGGAGGCCTACTCATGCTCATACACCAATCACACGCCTTCCCCGGAAATATTACCAAAATACCCACCCCAACTAATATATCACCATACCTTCAAATTATTGAAATTACTAACCGACCCCTTCAACCATGGCTCATTCTTCACCTATATATGCCTTCACACATAGAAGACTCGAGGCTTATCCCGGAAATCCAAAACTCCATCACCACACAAATAAATACATACGCTAACCATACAATAATACTCTGTGGAGACTTTAACCGAGATATCGCCCTTATTGGACGGCAAAACGGAGGTGTTTTTACCCCCCCAATGAATATAGACTATCAATGGCGTAATTATATGGACAATCTAGGGTTATATCTAATCCCAACCAACTCACAATACTCTCGCCAAGGTGGACCCAATTACACACACACTAGCCTACTCGATGGATTTTACATCAAAACAACTAACCACACCCAATATACATCCTACACAAATACCACAACCAACTTAAACTCGGACCATTTCCCAATCCAACTTAACATACCCCACAACACCCTTATAAGTAGACCTACCACAACCACCAACCTAAATGAAACTAAAATACTAAATCCCATTCCAAAAGAAAACCTTCATAACTTTAATACAATATTCTTTGAAAAAAACTCACTACAAATAGACTCCCTTATTGATACTCTTTCTAACCATCAACACCTCACACCAACCCAATGGGAAGAAGCTTGCACAACTCTTGACAAACTTATTAATGAAATTTCTACCACACTAGAAAAAACTTGTAAAGCGCCCCCTATTCCACAACTTACACCTAGAACCTCAAAACAAGGGGGATATCTCCCGAGAAAACTAGCTAAAAAGTGGAAACAACATCTCACTATATACCACACTATACGTAAAACAATTTACACCGCTAAAACTAATCAAAATTGGCAAACCCACCCCATAATCTCCGAACTACAAAACCTCCCCCACCCTCATATCCCACAATTACCATTACCCAACACATTGCAAGAAGAATGGCTAAAAGACATTGCAATCATTGCAAAAACTGCCAATAAAGAAGCTCGAAAAATTACTACAAAATACGCACGAGAATGTGTCAAAAAAGCCATATCTAAATATCGCCAACTATACGAAACTAGTCCAAAAAAGATTAATAGAAAAGTCTTTAAAAATAACACAAACCTACCACTAGATTGCATATTAGACCAAAACAATAACATTCTAACCAGCCCGGATGACATCGCAAACGAAATACATTCTCAACAATCAATAAACAATAGACCAACCACCCCCCCATGTCACTTCCAACCACAACACACACCAAAATGCACATGCGGAGTTAGGCAATACCCGTGGCATGATTTAGACGGATTTACCATCGACAAAAGAGGCGAGCCAACAACACCTCTCCACACATACTATAATAGAGAAACATATAACATGTGCCTAAAAAATTTGGGAACTAACAAAGCCCCCGGCCCGGACCATATACCTAACTCAATTCTAAAAAACATGCCACCAAGATTCCACGACCTCCTATCACTATTTTTCCTTCACTGTTACAAGCAAAAATCCATTCCCGCATCTTGGAAAACAAGCCTAACAATCTTATTATACAAAAAAGGAAACCCATCTGTGTTACCTAACCACCGACCTATTGCCCTAGCTAACACCATCTACAAATTATACACTAGTACACTAACATCAATATTATCGGCATACGGGGAAATACACCAAATATTACACGAAAGCGAAGAAGGGTTTAGAGCCGAGAGAAGTACCACACGGCAACTTCAAACCCTCATTGCCGCACTGGAAGATGCAAAATTCACTAATAAAGACATTTACATACTCTACATCGACTTTAAAAACGCATTCGGTTCCATTGACCATCCTCGATTACTAGCCATAATGAGTGATCTTGGATATCCGGAAGACGCAGTCAAACTGGTTGGTAATATATACTCTCAATCCACCACTACATACACCGGAGAATTTTTGGTAAAACACGCCCTATCCCCATCCAACGTGGTACCATCCAAGGCGATACATTGAGCCCATACCTCTTTATTATTTTTCTAGAACCTCTATTGAGATGGCTTCAAAGAGGCAATAATGGCTACACATTTGGCACCTCAAAAATCACCGTAAACTCGGCCGCATACGCCGACGATCTAGCGGCCATCTCTGGTCGCCTTAAATCACTCCAAACCCAACTAAACAAAATAGACAAATTTTGTCTATGGACCGGGATGGAACTTGGAGTCCAGAAATGTGCCGTAACTGGGTGCCCAAACAAATCAGAAATAAACCCAACCGCCTTCAAAGCCCTCATTCAAGCTACCAATATCCAATATCGTAACCAACCAATCCCGGTTCTCAACCAAAACCAATCCTACATATACCTCGGAATAAACCTAGTCCCATCGTTAAAATGGAAAATCCAAACTCACGCTACCACCACAAAACTTATTAAACAATGCAAGGAACTTACACTGTGTCCGGCCACATTGCAACAAAAAATAAAAATGATTGATACCGTCATACGTCTGGGTATCTCATATAGTTTCTATGCGGTCCCGTACTCCATGCCCACCATAAACAAACTTGATAAAAAAATCATAGCTATACAAAAGAAAGTATGCGGACTCCCTAATTGCACGCCAAATGTCATAACACAACTCCCCCACGAACTATTCGGATTAGAAGCTTTCTCCCTCAAAAATGCTTATCTACGTTGCATTGGAGAACAACTCCAAAACGCACTTAACGACAAGGGACGACTAGGATTAATCTATAGTGGACTCCTTCGGCACATCCTAGCCATTTATGGAGGAGCACAATACCTCCATAGACTTAAAAAAACTGACTGTCTTCGGTCCCCCATTACCCACACACTTTTTCTACTCAAAACAGAAGGTCAAACATTTCTAAAAAGCACACTAGAAGATTTCCTACTAGGCCCCGCGCCGCTCGAACTAAATTGGGCAAATGAAATACATAACCTCCCTATACTCAACCGACAATTATCCGACAAACTCCTACAAAAACTTATTTCTGCAAACATTACCGATCTAAAACAAATTACACTACCAAATGGAACACACCTCATGGACGATAAGAGCTACAAAACATTCTACGGTACCCCTCACAAATTAATAAAAAGTGCACTAAATATTGCTAAGCAATTATTTTGTCATCCTCCATGCCTCCCTATATGCCCAAACCCTTGCAACACTCACGCCACACCGTACACACTCAAAGACTCATACATCATCGATCATAATAACATCTACCATAACATCAATATCCCACTAACCCCTCC
This sequence comes from Bryoerythrophyllum caledonicum, assembly GCA_963971425.1. Classification (NCBI taxonomy): domain Eukaryota; kingdom Viridiplantae; phylum Streptophyta; class Bryopsida; order Pottiales; family Pottiaceae; genus Bryoerythrophyllum; species Bryoerythrophyllum caledonicum. The sequence goes on from OZ020519.1 coordinate 12,234,845, forward strand.
AAACTCACCACATTCACGACCACATACCCCTCCACCACACATATTAAAAAATCCCTCCATACATCCAATAAACAACATAACCGCGCACAAACATAGAAAGTACATTGACTCTCACAATATAAGCAAACAATATACGTCATACCTATGCCATTGGTCCCACAATAACACCTCCTACGCCAAATGGCTCCCACAAAGAAATCTTTTCCCTTGGCACAACCCAAATACCTCCTTACATAACACCGAAATCCTCACACAATACTACCGTAGAACTCAAAACAATTATTACCTAAATATCATACAATTACACCACCCTCACGCACAACCTCGAGATAGTAGATTTGTTACGCCACCTCTTATTATCCCCCTCCTTAACATCTTTACAACTGAATGCAACCCCGAAACAGACATCCTCGCACAAACAAATACAATAAAAATACAACAAGATAATGCTGACATATACGAAGATAATGGGAGACATCTAATAACCATACCACTCTCTAGACTACAATGGTTGTGGAACCAATATCACAACGCAATACAAACCCCCATCAACATTGAACCAATACCCCAACCATTTGAAACCGAAATTGTTTGGCTATACCAAAGATATAATTACCGAATACCCAAAAATGACCCCCTTAAAAACGCACACTACACATTACCAGACCCTATCCTAGACTACCTTATTACATCCCTGAATATCACACACTCATACTTCTCATCCCCCGTCACATGCCCCACAAAAATCTCAAAATTTTACTCTCCATTCGAACGCGATATGATTTTTGGTTCTCTTGGAAAAGCTTTTGATTACAAGTGGAGTGGAATAGGCCTTGCACACCCTCACAACGGAGAAGAAACACAACAAGCCATACATTGGGCACGCCTAGCGGCAAATAAGGACCCCAACCACAACATCACCATTATTATCACTCCCGACAATCATTGGTACCATAACCCTAACCCACACTTAGGCCCATTCCCGGACTCTCACATCATAGTACTATTTGAAGCGGTGTCCTGATGGAAATTCTTCCATCATGTACATACAAGTATTAGTCTTTATATGTGTGGATTTTAATAAGTAAGGAGTTGGGATAAAAAGGTTTGGTCGTGGTGAGAACCACGGTTTGAGGATTTGGGCAAGTGTTAGCATGTAGGTGCTGCACCGCTCTTGTCACTGCTCAGGGGGATAGGTAGCGGGTTGACTGGTATTTTCCTGCCTCACTAGCGAGCCAAGCCGTGGGCCGCTCAACCACTCGACGGGCTCGATCGGGTTCGAACCCGGACTGGCGGCGGCCACTGACCACGACATTTCCAGCCAACCAAGTCCACGACTTGGCGATCAGGTTGTGCGAATCAACACCTTTATACGTCCGTTCCATCAGCTATCTTACGATAAGTTTTATTTATTTATTTTTTAGTTATTTTTTTTATTTTACTTATCTTGTTGGTTGGAAGGTCTAAATTTTTAGTCTTCCAATAAATAAAAGACTAGGGGGTTTATGTGGTTGAAAGTGGAAAGGATAAGAAAGTAGCAAAGTACCTTGTGGGGTACTTTGGATAGGGTGACATGGGCTGGAGTGCCCACGTCCACTTGAGGTGGAAAAGTGGAGAAAGATATTCCTTAGTGTGTGTGTGTGCGCGGGTGAGAGAGGAAGGGTTTTGGAGCAGAACTTTGACTGTGTGTAACTCGTTGAGCTTGAATGATATGGAATTGAAAATTTGTGATCTTGTTCCTTGTTTCAAGAGCTTTTCATACTCGTTTTAAAATTTGAATTTGGAGTTGTAGAGAAGAAGTTATTGAGGTTTTAATTCTGTGAAAACCCGAGGCCATCCATTGAGAGGCAGAGGTTTCGAGGAGCCATAACTTTTTCTGTAGTTCTCAATTTGATTTGAGATTTGGAGGGACTGTGCGTCTCTATCTTAGCTTTCTAGAAAGATATCACAATTGAAATTCGGAGTTGTGAGCAAGAAGTTATAGAGATTTGAATGAATAAGGGTAGGCAGAACTTTGATTGTCCATAACTTTCGGACAGTAGTTTAGATTGACTTGAAATTTGGAGGAGTGTTAGTTGTCTAAATTAGCTTTCCAGAGAGCCATTATACTTAGTATTTGAAGTTTTGAGTCATCGGTGTCACTTGTTTGAAGGTTACAGCCTTGGTGAAACTTTTCCATTGTGTTTTTGAACACTTCTTTTGAGTTTCCTAGTGTTTTTGAACACTTGAAGACTTTGGAGTTGAAGGATGGAAGAATTGAAGACTTGAGGCTTGAAGAGAAGAGAAGATGGGGACAAGTGTGTTGTGGCTTGTGGTCCGATTTCTTTTTTTGTGATTCCAAGCCAGCTTTGGAGGCTAGTTGTATTTCAATTCTGTTCTTGTAAACTCTGTTGCGGCGAAGTGGGGTTAATTGCCCACACGGTCGTGTTTATGTCGTTCCCACCGGTGAGGCACGTTTGCTGGTCACCGTGGGTTTGAATTTTAGGAGCCAATCTTTCGGACGGTTTCAGCTTGTGGTCTGGCCGTCCCGTTTTACCCGTCCGAGGCCGTGGTTTCTTATCACCCACCTTCACCCTTAACCCTTTAGAGCCTCCACAGGATAGGCCAACGGGGAGGAGTTTGAAGACTGAAGACCTGAAGATTTGAAGATACGATTGGATTCCCGAGCAAACAATCTCCAGTCGCAGCCAGATTCCCTGCGAATTCTCAAGGCGCTCCCCTCTCTACACGACATTTGGTGCTTCCACTGAGAGAGCTTTGAGGCGGCTGGTGTGATTTTGCTATGGGAGACTCTGAAGGAGCTGCTGGTGGCGGTGGGAGACGCACCGGTGGAGTTCCATTTCCCATGGAGGACATTGTAGGGGCATTGGCCTTGTTTATGGAACAACATAGAGCAAACCAAGGTGGTCAAGGTGCCACGAAGGCTCTGAAGGCTGTTGTTTCGAAGATTGGAAGGTTCAACGGCAAGAATATCTCTAAGTTCTTGCGAACCTATGTTTGCGAGATGGAGGTGCATCAAGTTGAAGGCAATCAAATGATGCAGACTTTTGGCATGGCGGTTGTACCTGAGATTCGTGACCGGGTGCAAGAGATTCGCGAGCTCGTCATCTCATGGGCGGAGTTTGCTGAACGACTACGGGATGAGTATTTCGATGAAGATTTGGAGAGAATGACAAAGAGATCTTTTCTTGAGTGGGTGGAGCAACGGCCAGGGAACTCTATGGGTCCCAACGAGCTGTTGAGAGACTTCGAGAAGAAGTTTATCCAATTACCTTTGGCAGAGAGGCGCCTTCTTGAGTACAGGAAGGCAGAGCTTTTTCTCCAGGCAACTGATGTTGCATTGGAGGACAGACTTCTTCTACTCCTAGGAGACCGGACCACAGAAGGTGGCTTTACCAATGACTGGAGGAGGGTAGAAGAGACCGTGATTCTTTTGGCCAAACAACAACGAGTGAGGTCAAGAGGAGTCGAAGGGAGATTTGATGCTGAACCTATTCAGACACCAAAATCTTTGAAGGTGTCTTTTACTCCAACACCATCGATAAATCCGGGTTCTACCTTGAAGGCCACTAAGACTGCTGATGGAAATGCCCTTGAAGAGCTTATCAAGGGTTTTCGAGAACTCAGGGTGGAGTTTAGTGAATTGAAGAAGGCTAGAGGAACTTCTTCTTTACAACCATCTGAAGGTGCAAGGAAATATTCGAGGAGGTGTGTTTGGTGCGATGAAGAGACTGATCATAGTCTGAGAGGGTGTGAATCCTACGAAGAGGCACTCAAGAATGTTCTTGTCTTTTACAAAGACGGGAAAATCCATGATGCTTCTACTGGTTCTCCATTGGGGACCAATTATGGGAGAGGAGGAATGAAGAAGCTTATGGAAGACAAGATGGCACGATCTAGCTACGTGCAAGGGCATGAGACTGATTCGTACAACATTCAAGTGGAGCAACACTCAATTGGCGCTTTATCTGTTCAGACACAAGTGTTGATGAAGAGAGGAGCTCAAGCCATCAGGAAAGCAACTGGATGGGAAGACCCAGTTGATGCAAATAGCATCAGGGCATTTATGAATGATGGGAGGGATCGTGATGAACTCCATGATGTTTCAGTTGAAGAGAAGCGTGTAAGATTTGACGTTGATGATGGTGAGGAGCCAGCATCAAAGAAGAGATCCTCAGTACAGAATGAACCTGCAAAAGAAATGAGAAAGAGGGTTCCTACACGTTCAAAGCCAGCGGACCCTGATACTGTTCGTCCTAGTGATGTACCGTTGCCGAAGGAATGGTGGGAGAATAATAGAGACAAAGAGAAGGATGGACCAAACAAACAGTCCTCTGACAACAAAAGAGGAGAGGAGAAAAGAGACTCTAGTAGGGCCAAGGCAAAGGCGCCTGCCTACAAGCTCCAGTCAGACATTGAGACTTCCATTGATCTGAAGGGAGTGTTAGAAGAAAGGATTTTGGATGCCAAAATCGAATTCACTTTGCGAGAAGCACTTGGCATAGCCAAAAAAGATTTCCATGAGTTGATCATCGATATTATCAAGAGGAAGAGACAGATGACAGCTGAAGCTGTGATGATCAGAGCATTAGACACCCATATGTCTAAAGATGAAGAAATCGAGATTGGAGAGGTATTTGCTATGATGGGTGAGCCGGAGGTTCAAGAAGAAAAGATTCTAATAGAAGAAGCAAGAACCTTTGAGTGCTCGTATGATCATCCCATCATGAAAGAAGATGAAGAAAAGATCGAATTTGATCTACCATTTTGGGCTAGGGCCACCACCGAGACAAAGATAAAACTTGGAGGAGTAGATGACCATGTTTTAGCCCTTGTTGACCACGGTTCTGAGATCAATATTATGTCTCGGAGTGTCTATGAGAAGGGCAAATGGCCAATTGACACAGACCATGGCTGGATCATGAGAGCAGCTAATAGCGGGCGGACTCGGTTACATGGAGCTTGTCCAGCAGTACTTACCAAGATTGGGGATGTACAGGTAGAACAAAACTTCTTTGTTCAGAACCTTAGTGCCTATCCAATTATTTTGGGCCAACCATTTATCACCGCTTCACGAATGGAGACCAAGGTGTTGGATGACGGATCTCATTATGCCCGAATCCGAAGTGTTGATGGAAAGAGGTCGGTGCAATTCCTGACCGTGAGGCCTGACAATGAGAGGCATCGATTACAACTCAGAGAGATTCCTCTTCCAACTTCTACGAACTTCTCGGATTTCTAGAGGGCACACGTGGGATGTGGGGATCCACGGGTGCTAAGGGAACTAATACTGGTAGATTCCCCAATGTACATACTAGTGTTAAGTGTGGATTTATAAGCGTGACAGAGTGTGGCTTTGTGAGCTTTACGAGTCTTAAAGACTTGGACCCTGTACATAGAAAGTTTGTGAAAAAGATGGAGAAAAATCTTAAAAATATGAAGGTTATAGAGGGAGATGAAAGCATTTCTGGTATTTACGAAGAAAATGGTATGCCAGATGATATCTTGCAAACCTTGCAAGATCTAGAAGCAGACAAGGATGAGGAGATGACTTTTCCTTGCGTTGTCAATGTTCATACAACTGCAATGTATCGCGGAATTTCTACAGCAATAACAGAGATGTGTGATTCCAAGATTGATGGGCAAAGATTAGAAGCTTCGGTTCAGACAAGATATAAGACTGTCGCCAAGAAGGTGAAGCCGGTGGCTACTCAGCTACCATTTGATACCGATGATCATATTAGACAAGCTGAGAAGGAGCCAAGTTTGAGAGAAGCAAGAAGGATTGGGCACAAGTTCACCAAAGAGACCTTGGCAAACTTGAAGATTGGAGGAGATGATTTCTTGACTGAGCCGGAGAAGAAGAAATTCCAAGACATGCTTTCTATGCATGGGAAGGCCTTTGCTTCTTCGCCAGATGAGATTGGATGTGTCCAACCAAGTGTTGTGGCACCTATGGTTATTTTTACGGTACCGCATGTACCATGGGATTTGAAGCCTATACCTGTGCCTAGAGCTCTACTTCCGAAGCTAGTAGAGTTGCTCAAGGAGAAGACACGTATGGGCATACTTGAACCTTCGATGGCTCCATATTCAAATCGGTGGTTTACAGTGCCAAAGAAGTCAGGAGCATTGAGGTTCATTCAAGATATGCAGCCTGCAAATAGAGTGACCATCAGAAACAAAGGCTCAGGGCCTATTGTTGATGAAGTAGCGGAAGCATTTGCGGGGCACGCAATATATTCCATTGGAGATCTTTATTCTGGTTATGATCAATTTCAATTAGCTGCTGAAAGCAGAGATTTGACAACCATGAAGACTCCACTTGGATTAGTGCGCATGTGTACACTACCTCAAGGTGCTACCAATTCCGTAGCACATATGCAGAACGCTATGAATCAAATCCTAAGAGACTTTGTACCTGAGAAAACCATACCTTTTGTGGATGACATTCCCATGAAAGGGTGTGAGGAGAAAGACAAAGATTTAACAGTCCAAGATGATGGTTGCAGAGCCTTTGTGAATAATCATATCAAGGATGTCGCCAAAATCTTGAGTAGACTTGAGGAGGTTAATTTGACCCTCTCCATTGAGAAGTCCAAGTTTGGGGTTGATGAGATTTTGGTGGTTGGACACTTATGTGGTTCTTATGGAAGAAAACCTAACCCTGAGAAGGTGGATGCTATTGGAAGAATGAAGGCCTGTAGCAATGTCACTGAAGTAAGGAGGTTTTTAGGAGCCTGTGTCTTCTACCAAATTTGGATCCCTCATTTTGCTCATATTTCAGAACCTCTGTATAAGCTATTGCGCAAAAGAAACAAGTTTCTTTGGCAATATGAGCAAGACCAGGCTATGATAGAGTTGAAGAGAGTTTTGGAATCACCATCGGTTCTAAAACAAGTGGACTATACTTGTGGGAGACCGGTGATTGTGACTGTTGACACAAGCCCGATTGCAATTGGGTGGGCTGTTGGACAAGATGATGAAGAAGGAAAGAGATTTGCTATCCGATTTGGAGCAAGGATTCTAACAGAGCGACAGAGGGCTTACCCACAAGTGAAAAGAGAACTATGGGGTGCCCTTACAGCTCTAAAGGCAGACAGAAACTACTTGATTGGAGCGGAGGTAGTATTGGAAACTGACTGCTTGCCTTTGTTGGGGATGATAGCAAATTGTTCTTCACCTGACATTGCAATGCTGCGATGGATAGCCTATATCAAATCCTTGAATCCTGTTCTAGTTCACATTGAGGGCAAAAAGAATTCTGTTGCCGATATGTTGTCTAGAGCAAGGTATTTCAAAGAAGAGGAGATGATGGCTTATGAAGATGATGAAGAATTGTTACATGGAGGCTATGTGATGAGTACTAATGGAGAAAGTCCATCCACTAGAGCTTTGCCTTTCAAAGCTGAGCTCTATGAAGGAAAGTTAAGAGATATTGGGCTTTATTTGAGCACAATGGAACGGCAAAGAAGTTGGATGGACAAAACATTCAAAGACATCAGACATCTGTCTTATGGATATCTGTTGAAAGATGGATTTCTATGGAAGAGGGCAAAAAGAGTTGGTGATGTGCCTTTAAGAGTGGTGGGAGACTCTGGAACCAAGACCCAAGTCCTACAAGAGCTTCATGATACACTCTGGGCCGGTCATAGAGGAGTGTGGGCCACTTATACAAAAATCAAGGAGAGATATTGGTGGAAGGGGCTGTACAAAGATGTTGAGGAGTTTGTAGCTTCTTGTGTAGTATGCCAATTACAATCCAAGGTGCGACACAGAGACGAATTGCATCCAACTTATCCCATTGCAATCCATTTTCAATGGATGATCGATTTGGTTGCTATGCCAAGTGCAATGTGGGGAATGAAGTACCTTGTTTTGGCCCGAGAAGAACTCTCAAACTTTGTTGAGGGAAGAGCATTGAGGACCAAGGCCACGGAGAATGTATGCCGATTTATACTTGAAGATATTTTTAGTCGGTATGGGAGTATTGGCCGAATGAGAGCTGACAGAGGAGAGTTGAATGCTACGGAAGCCAAAGAATTTTTCAAGCGATATGGTGTGCAGTTGAAACTGACAACTGCTTACAATCCTGAGGCAAACGGCAAAATCGAGAGGGGACATCCTCCAATCATTCATGCTCTAGTCAAAGCTTGCAAAGGGAAGCCTAGTTTATGGCCAAAATTGCTACCGTTTGCACTATGGGCTGATAGAACAACACATAGTACGGTTACCGGTTACATGCCTGTAGAACTTATGTATGGGCAGAAACCTATCATGCCGGTGGAGAACGATATTCCCACATGGGTGTTTCTTTCATGGGAAGATGGCATCAGTAGGGAAAGACTGTTGGAACTTCGTATTCAGCAATTGGCAAGATTGCCTGAGGACCTTGAGATAGCCTTGGAGAAGATGAAAACTGCTAGATTGGGCAACAAAGAACGCTTTGACAAAACACATCGATTGAGGGGAAAGAAGATCAGAGAGGGTGATTGGGTCCTTGTATTTGATAGTACATTGGAGCATCAACACAGCACGGTACGGAAATTTGCAAAGAGATGGATTGGACCCTATGTAGTGATTAAAGTGCACCTCAATGGCACTTATTCACTTCGAGAGTTAGATGGAGTTCCTCTTCGTGTACCAGTGGCTGGAAAACGCATCAAAGTCTTTCGAAGAAGTGACAGGTTTCATCTTGAAGACTTAGAGGACATTCTCGATCCACAACAATTTGATGACACTGATCAAGCTGAAGATGAAGATGAAGATTTAGAAGATGCAGTTCGGGACAACCAAGATAGTGAGGATGACTAAGCTTGGCACATACCAGAGGATGTGCAGGTTTAGAGAGGGTGAATGTCCTGATGGAAATTCTTCCATCATGTACATACAAGTATTAGTCTTTATATGTGTGGATTTTAATAAGTAAGGAGTTGGGATAAAAAGGTTTGGTCGTGGTGAGAACCACGGTTTGAGGATTTGGGCAAGTGTTAGCATGTAGGTGCTGCACCGCTCTTGTCACTGCTCAGGGGGATAGGTAGCGGGTTGACTGGTATTTTCCTGCCTCACTAGCGAGCCAAGCCGTGGGCCGCTCAACCACTCGACGGGCTCGATCGGGTTCGAACCCGGACTGGCGGCGGCCACTGACCACGACATTTCCAGCCAACCAAGTCCACGACTTGGCGATCAGGTTGTGCGAATCAACACCTTTATACGTCCGTTCCATCAGCTATCTTACGATAAGTTTTATTTATTTATTTTTTAGTTATTTTTTTTATTTTACTTATCTTGTTGGTTGGAAGGTCTAAATTTTTAGTCTTCCAATAAATAAAAGACTAGGGGGTTTATGTGGTTGAAAGTGGAAAGGATAAGAAAGTAGCAAAGTACCTTGTGGGGTACTTTGGATAGGGTGACATGGGCTGGAGTGCCCACGTCCACTTGAGGTGGAAAAGTGGAGAAAGATATTCCTTAGTGTGTGTGTGTGCGCGGGTGAGAGAGGAAGGGTTTTGGAGCAGAACTTTGACTGTGTGTAACTCGTTGAGCTTGAATGATATGGAATTGAAAATTTGTGATCTTGTTCCTTGTTTCAAGAGCTTTTCATACTCGTTTTAAAATTTGAATTTGGAGTTGTAGAGAAGAAGTTATTGAGGTTTTAATTCTGTGAAAACCCGAGGCCATCCATTGAGAGGCAGAGGTTTTGAGGAGCCATAACTTTTTCTGTAGTTCTCAATTTGATTTGAGATTTGGAGGGACTGTGCGTCTCTATCTTAGCTTTCTAGAAAGATATCACAATTGAAATTCGGAGTTGTGAGCAAGAAGTTATAGAGATTTGAATGAATAAGGGTAGGCAGAACTTTGATTGTCCATAACTTTCGGACAGTAGTTTAGATTGACTTGAAATTTGGAGGAGTGTTAGTTGTCTAAATTAGCTTTCCAGAGAGCCATTATACTTAGTATTTGAAGTTTTGAGTCATCGGTGTCACTTGTTTGAAGGTTACAGCCTTGGTGAAACTTTTCCATTGTGTTTTTGAACACTTCTTTTGAGTTTCCTAGTGTTTTTGAACACTTGAAGACTTTGGAGTTGAAGGATGGAAGAATTGAAGACTTGAGGCTTGAAGAGAAGAGAAGATGGGGACAAGTGTGTTGTGGCTTGTGGTCCGATTTCTTTTTTTGTGATTCCAAGCCAGCTTTGGAGGCTAGTTGTATTTCAATTCTGTTCTTGTAAACTCTGTTGCGGCGAAGTGGGGTTAATTGCCCACACGGTCGTGTTTATGTCGTTCCCACCGGTGAGGCACGTTTGCTGGTCACCGTGGGTTTGAATTTTAGGAGCCAATCTTTCGGACGGTTTCAGCTTGTGGTCTGGCCGTCCCGTTTTACCCGTCCGAGGCCGTGGTTTCTTATCACCCACCTTCACCCTTAACCCTTTAGAGCCTCCACAGGATAGGCCAACGGGGAGGAGTTTGAAGACTGAAGACCTGAAGATTTGAAGATACGATTGGATTCCCGAGCAAACAATCTCCAGTCGCAGCCAGATTCCCTGCGAATTCTCAAGGCGCTCCCCTCTCTACACGACAGCGGACTCTATGACATACAAAGAACCCACTATACCACCGCAATTACAAACACCCCGCCTTGAACCGGCAACTCTACGTATCTTATGTATACACCAACAAACTTGTGAAATAGGTACTCTAGACAACCTCACTCATCTAACTTTGATAGCAAAAAATCTAAACATTAACAAGGTCTATACCGCAATTGCTTCTCCCACACCCATTTCAACCCGTGTAAATCGCAACAAAAAATGGTCTAAAGCCCCCCACACAAACATCTCCACATCAAAAATTACCGAATTAAGCCTCCCCCTCTCCTACTACCAAATTAATACAGACCCTAAATTTGACCCCAACTTCAGCTACTACACTGACGGCTCCTTCAAAGAACCAACCGAAGTAAGCCCGGGACATTGGCACCGTGAAAAAGCCGGTTATGGGATATACAATTCAACCAAACAAATTAAACTAGGTAAAAGACTACATGGACTCCAAAATATTCTAAGAGCCGAAATGATGGCTATACACAAAACTCTTAAGATAATCACCACCCAATATCCACACGAACCGGCCCACATTTTTACAGATTGCATAAATGTATTATATCTCCTTAATACACATATTAAACACCCTACTTTACATAATAGTCACCCGGATAAAACTATCCTTACATCTATGGTTGAAATGCTCCAAAACCGTACAGAGATTACTACACTTCATAAAGTCCGTGCTCATGCTAATATCGACGGTAACGAACAAGCCGACAGACTAGCAAAGGAAGGAAGAGAAAAAACCCACAAAAATGCCGAACACCCATACGAACACGCCCATGCCACCCCATACTACTTCCATAGATATGAATGGCCCTCTATGGGAGAAACTCCTGACAAAGGCCCCATACGATTCTTGGACAAATACCTCAAAAAACATGATCTTGTAAACAACCTAAAACAACTTACAGAAAACTTCCCCAATATTGATAAATGGACTGGCAACCCAAACATTCATAACGTACTATCCAACAATTTTTGGAAAAACCCCATTATAACAGATTCACAAATCACATGTCTAATCAAATTTCGCACCGGACAATACATGGGGAATGCCCGTAAACAACTCTTCTTTGGAATAGAAAGATTCCCTACAAGTACATGTCCAATTTGTAACACCACGGACCCAGACACATGGCTACATGTCTTACTCAAGTGCCAAAACCCCCATATACACTCACTAATTGTCAAAAGACACAACAAAGCCGTCTGGGCTATTCGTAAACTACTCATATCATCAACCAAATCTCGGTGTTTCATTCTTATGAATGCCGGAACCTTTAATGACAATCCACAAGAAAACACGGTCCCTCCGTGGCTATTACCATGCATATGTAATACCCAAAGATGTCATTGTAATGCAAGATTCAAACCGGATCTACTATGTGTTAGAGGACTTTCTTACAAAGACCCCCCACCAAACCATATACCGTAGGTGAACCTCTAGTTCGGCACCTTAATGCCGAATAATTAATTAAAGTGAAAAAATGACATTCGGCATTCAAAATTACAATAATGTTATTTTCGGCAAGAAATCAAATACTACTATATTTGGCCTGTTTTGGCACCCATGGGAATTGAACTCAAGACCTTGGGATTCCCAACTCAAGTGCTTATGCATGGTTCTCATGGATGAAGACTTTTCCAAGCCTTAATCCCCTTTGATGTCTCTACATGTGCCAAAATCTGTAAATATTCATTTTTTGCAATTTCGGCATTTTCAAAAAATCATTTTCCACTTAATTCGGCATGGGCTTTTCTAATTAATTTATGCCGGACTAGAGGTTCACCTACGGTAGACCCTAATCTCACCATCCAATTTATTGAATTCACATATTGTAATGATAGATTCTCCCCGGACACCATCTCAAACAAAACAAATAAATACCAACCACTACTTGATGATATTCAAGCACTAGGATGGAAAGTAGACCCCCTCATTGTTATCACCGCGGGTGCTAGAGCCACCACCTTCATCCCCTCAATGACAACTATTGAAGAAACCTTTAAAATCCCCATCACTTCAATCCAAACCACCTTTTCAAATATTAATACTAATGCAATACAACATGCTATGTCAATTCTCCTGCATAAACGTAAACTTGAAAACAATCAACCCCTTCCGGACGCTTCAAACCCCCCCCCCATAGATCTACACTTGCATTTGTTTCACTTCTTCGTACTTGCCCTCCCTCTTTTTGGGACCTCGGGTCCTTTGATATTGGTTACTTGCTACTGGTACATAGTGTCCACCCTCGAAAGGGGGAAGTAGTTCCATACTACTAACCCATGCCCGGTGGGCATGGACTTAGTGGTGGAATGAACGGACACTTTACTCACGCCGGCCCCCCCCGGGGACCGGCGTTCTTCTTCTTCTAGCTATGGTACTTATTTTCTCTTTCCTTTTATTATTTATTCTAATTCCATCTCTTCTCTTGTTCCTTTTATTTTTTATTTTGTTTTGATACTTCCGTTTTTTGATTGTATATTTAGTCTATTCCTTTGATTAATTTTACCCTTTTCATTTATTTTTTTTGTTTGTTTTTATTTTATTACCTTTTCTTATTTTTGTTATATCTTCTCTTGTAGTTTTTCTTTGTTTTTTAGTATTCTTCTTAGTATTTATTTGTTTTGAATCATTTCTAATCATTATTTTCCATATGTATTTCATGTAAGTTTTATTTAGATTGGTATTCATATTTAGTACTAGTGTTTTGGGTTTTTTGTTTTGTTTTTGAGTTTTTTGTATGTGGCTTAGGTTTTTTATTTTTTGTTTATTCGGTTGTATGTATTTGTCTTTGTATGTGTGCATGTATGTGTTTTCTTGATGGTGTGTGGTTGTTTTTGCATATATGTGTGTATATGTAGTTGTGTTTGGTTTTATGTTAGTGTTCATACTTTGTGTTAGTATTTTGTAGTATGTGGGTTTTTTGTCTTGTTTTAGGATTTTTTGTTTTTGTGTGTGGCTTTGATATTTTATTTGTTGTTTATTTGATTGTATGTATTCGTCTTTGTATGTGTGTATGTTTTTTTGACGGTGTGTGGTTGTTTTTGTGTATGTAGTTATGTTTGTTTTTATATTAGTATTCACACATACATTTGTGTTAGTATGTGCCTTAATATTTATCTTGGTATTTGTGCCACTATTCGTATTAGTATTTATGTTAGTATTTGGTCCAGTATTTGTACCAGTATTTGTATTAGTATTTATATTGATTTTTTCAAGTTTGTATTATTATTGTTATCAGTATGTGTTTCGATATTACTGTACGTATGATTATACGTATTCGTATATTTTCCAGGGTACATACCAGTCTCTGTATAAATATGCATATCAGCGTATGTATCAGTATTTGTGCTAGTATATGTAGTGGCGTATGTACTTGTATTTGTATCCGTATTTGTACCATATTTTTGTGTTAACTTAATTTTTTTGTATAATTTACGATGTTTTCTTATGTTTGTTGTACTATATGGGGTATAGTAGTTTTTTGTATAGTATTGAGTATAGTCTTTGAGGTATTCGGTATAGTATTTGTATTGAATGTGGTATTGAATACAATGATTGTTTTTTGTATAGTATATATGTATTTTGTATTTTGTATTGGTATACTTGCATATTACTATTTTTTTGGAGTATTTCTCAAATACTATACGTCGTATACTATGGGTATTTACTATACGGTTTCTATGTAGTGGTATGTAGTCTTTGTTCCTAACTAGTTTGGCCTTCCATCTTCAAGCATTGGGGTGGACATAGTGCTTGCCATGGCTTGTAGTGTGGCAAGGGCGGCCTTCATGGAGTCTTGCACGCTTGTCATTTGTTTCTTCAACTCCTCGCTCTTCATATCGGCGTATTCTTTGTTCTCCTCCCGGATTTTCTTGTTATTTTCTTCCAATATTGCCACTAGTTCTTCCTTGGTCACATTGTTGGTCTTGTCTTGTGTTTGGAAGGTGGTCATGGTGTTGACAATGGCCGTGTTGATGTCATCAAATCCAAAGGATTTGATTTCTTCCATGGTGGGAGGGGTGTCTCCTTCCAAGCTACGTCGGTGAGGTGCAAAATCCACTTAGTTACCTCCAATGATGTGGGTTTTCCCCACAAAGGTCCTATACACAATAGGGTTAGCACATAAAATATTGGCATTGCCATTATGGCTAGTGCCGTTATCCTTGTGGAACCATATGGAGCGGACATTTGCACCACCCATGACTTTGTAAATTTCGTGGGTGGTGTGCACTACATCCAAGTGAATGGGGAGGGGAGATAAGGTTAAGGTTAGTGCATCTTTTTTAGCTTTCGTTTCGAGTTTACCTTTTGGCCCATTGACTTCGAGCACTTGTCTTGTTTCCAAAACTTCATGTTGGGCGGTCGCTTGGTGGAGGAGGATTTTCTTCACTTGCTTGGGGGTGGTGGTGATGAGGAAGGCGTGGGAGTCCTCATATTTCTTTTGTACTCCCGTTAGCTCAAATTCGAAGCCTCGGCGGAAACTATCTTCGAGCACTTCCTTGAAGAGTGCTTGGGCCGTGATATCCTTCAATGCATCACTTTTGACTTTCACGGAGAGGTTAGTACCTTTAGAAATGCCTTGGTAGGCCTTGCAAACTTTGCCAACAACTAGTTCTTCCTCAATTTTAAGAATAAAGGGTCTAATGCCTTTTAGTAACATCAACCCATCAACTTCGGGTTTGAGCAAGTGTAACTTAATGCTTCCCGCCCATACCCCCTTAATCTTCCCTTGTTTGATGCTTAAACATTGAATAGCTATAGGGTCAATTAATTGTTTGCCAAGAGAAATGTTCATCATTTTTAACCTTGCAATGACCATCTCCTTTACCTCATCATGCATAATAGGGGTTTTTGGGATTTCAAAGTGAATTCCAACATGAAAGTCTAGTGACATACCTGAGTTCTCGTTTGTGGGGATGTCGAAAGGAATTTGGGTGAGGTTGTAGTGTTGTCCAACCTCCCCTTTCCTTGACATCGGGTATAGCACTTGTGGGATTCGGGGGAATGCTACCCTTGCAATGCTTACCTCCTTGGCCTCCTCCGGTTTTAGCCCTCTAGTGACCATATCTTCCACCGTTTCACCACTAAATAGAGGTTCAGCTCCCTCTTCAATTGCAATTGCTTCCATGGCTTGGAAGCCCATCCAAAATTTGAAGGAGCATAGTTCTGGTGTGGAGATTATCTTACCTTTTTGTCCCGGGGATATCTTGCTTTTCTTGCTGCTCCCACCTTCCTTGTCCATCCTTCTTGGTGTTTTCGTGTTTGGGGTAGTTGTGGAGTTGTCCTCCACGGCCTCTATCTCCATGTGGGCGCTGGAGCTATCCCTGGTGTTACCCTTCATTGCTTTGTCTACTGTGAGGTAATGGGAGGAGGGAATGTCGCTATGGTGAGGGGGGAAGTCGTTATGTGAGGGAGAGGGGTCTCTAAGGATGTTAGAGGAGTCTCTTTTGAAGAGAGGTAGGTCGCTATTGCCTACAGGGGGGTCGCAGGGGGGATTAGGTAGGTCACAACCCTCGTTTTTGGTGTCGTTGGGAAGGTCAGGTTTGGGCTCGGGGGAGGTCGCTGCAAAAAGGGAGGTCGCTGCGGGCTGGGGTTTAGACTTCCCAGGGGGGTGTGAGGGGCTACAGACTGTGATCGGTTTTCCTGTGAGCAGATTCAGGGGGAGTGGGTTAAGATTTTCGTGAGGGAGTTTTAAGTTTCGGAGAGGGAGGATTTCTGAGCAGAGTGGGGGGGTTCCTGTATTGAGAGGGAGGGTTTTGAGCCGGGAGGGGGGGGCATTCAGTCTGTGAGGGGGTGTATTGAGAGGGGAGGTTTTTGGCCGGGGAGAGGAGGTACTTAGACTCTGAGGGGAGGAGGCAATTCGGGGTGGGGAGGGGAGTGTCGCTTGGACAGGGAGGGAGTAGAGGGATTGTGTACGAGGGAGGGCAGCAGGGGGTGGGGTTCGGGGAAATCTGGTTCGATCCGAGAGAGGGTGTGGGGGGGGTACTCGTAAGAGCTGAGTCTGTGAGGGGAGTCTAGTTCTAGACGGGTTGGGGTTTCTAATACGTGATTGAGGTTCTGCAATGAGTGGGGGGGTACTGTGGATTTTCGAGAGGGGAGGGGCTGCGGGTTTCCTGTGTGTACTGGAGAGGTAGGGTGGGGGGGGAGCTGTGATCGGTTTGAGAGGGGGGCGGGGGGAAGGAGAAGAGGGAAAGAGGGAGAGGTAGGGTGGAGAGAGAGGGTAGAGGGGTGGGGAGGTGAGATCAGGTGGAGAGTGAGGAGATCTATGGCGTGCGAGTTTGAAAGAAATGGGGGGTTTTACGTTTTTGCTCACCTGATATGTTCTTGTTTTCGTCTGCTTGTGCGCTTGGTGTGCTTGCGAATGTGCTGTGGTGTCCTGACTGCTGGTCCTTTGTCGCGGATCACCTCCAAGTTGATTGTTTTTGTTGCTGATGTTCTATAGGGTTGTGTTTTTGGTGCAGAGTATTTGTAGCTGTGCGCGGAGTGGCTCCTGTCTGCAAGTTTGCTGATTCTGCACAAGTAGATCTAGATCTGGAAATTTTTGCGAGCGCTTCCGCAGGTGAATGAATTTAGTGTATTTTAGGGTTAGGTTTTTTATGCAGATCTGTGTGTGTGTGGTGTATTGGTGGGGTTTTGGTGCACTATAGCTGATGTGCGTGGGTGTAGTGAAGTATAATGTGTTTCTAGATACAAGAAAATCTATTATAGAAAATAAATGGAGATGGGTAGATATAACCTGATTTGCTGTTTTGTGGCTGTCTCGAGGCAGATCTGACTGTTGTGTTGTGTTCGGCTTCACTCTTGAGGCTTTCCTGCGGCGTTGTCTTTCAAATCTAGTGCATAGGATCCTTAAACAAATGATGTTAGCTTTGTTTTGTAGAGTATGTATATTCCTATGAGGCCATGATGGAAATGTGGAAGTAATAATACCTAATAAATGAAAGAACAGAAAGGTGTGAAGAAGGTTAGAGATAGCCTGTGAGTGTTGACGCAGAATTTGCCTCCAAGGAATGGTTGATTGCTTGTGTCCTAGTATCGCTGTTGGCTCCTTGTGTAGCTCAATCTCTTGGTATGATTGGGTCGTGGATCAGGGAGGTTCGAGGACTAGGTGGTGGGCGCAGATCTCAATCTTACTACACTCAGTCTGGTCAGATCTAGAGATGTGGAGGTCAATGGGTCCTGATCTATGCAACAACACTAGTTTCCCATGCTTCAGATTCAAACTTTGCAAAGATCACTCTCACAGACTAATCCAATACCTCTAAACTTCCAGATCTGGTGGTCTGAGCTCTTCCAGCAAGTGATCTGCCTCCCCAGCCCCACCAATGTCTAGATCTCGAACAATGTGGGCTCACAGTAAGGCCAACAACCTCTTACTGCACATCCCTCAAGATTCTAGACTAAGTCCTTGTGCCTCCCCTCACCACGAATTGCGGAGCTCACTCTCTACTCATCTCCTTGGATCCGCCTGTGTGGTCTTAACAAAAAAACATATTACATGTGCACTAACCAAAGGTATAGATTAAATATACAAACAAAAAACAAAAGTATGAAAACAAAAATAAATAATAAAAGGAATAAAAGAAGAGATGGAATTAGAATAAATAATAAAAGGAAAGAGAAAATAAGTATCATAACTACATATAACAAAAAAGGAAACAATAATAATGAAAACAATAAAGGAAATATTGTAATAAAGATAAATAAGGGTAGAAGGGAATCTAAATTGAAAAACCATAAGAAGATAAGGGAAGAAAAAATGGCTAAAAATAGGAAACTCAAGGAGAGTAAAAAGAAATATTATAAATTAAATAGGAAGAAGATAGATATTTATGAAATTTCAAACGTTTCAAATAGAGCAAGAAATACTAATAATAAAACAAAAAAATCGAAGAGGATATATAAGAAGAAAATAAAGGGTCAGGTAGAAAACCATTATCATAAGAAAACATATAACAAGAACATAGCAACAAATAGCAGTACTAAAAATAGAATAGGCTTCCTAAGAAAATCAAAAATAAGGGATGGAAAATTAACAAAATTAGGAATGAGAATTAATTATCATAAGAATACAAATATTAGGAACATAGCTACAAACAGCAGTACTAAAAATAGAATATGCTTTCTAAGAAGTTCAAAAAAAAAGGATGGAAAATGCACCAAATTAGTAATGGGAATCAAATATAATAATAATACAAATAGGAAGTATATAGCTATAAACAACAATACTAAAAATAGAATATGCTTCCTAAGAAATTCAAAAAGAAGGGATGAAAAATGCACCAAAACAGTAATGCGTATCAAATATAATAAGAATACAAATAGGAAAGCTATAACTATAAACAACAGTACTAAAAATAGAATATGCTTCCTAAGAAATTCAAAAATAATGGATGAAAAATACACCAAAACAGTAATGCGAATCAAATATAATAAGAATACAAATAGGAAGGATATAGCTATAAACAACAATACTAAAAATAGCTTATGGTTCCTAAGAAATTCAAAAATAACGGATGGAAAATTAACCAAACTTGTAATGAGAAACAAAAATTTCAGAGTCAAAATAAATAGAGAAGATAGTAACAATAAAATAGTACATGCTAAAAATAGAAATTGGAATATAAACTATAGGGATAAATGGAAAGTAAATAGTAATATTAAAATTGTTATATATAAAGATGAGGAGAGTTCGCTATTAAATAGTAGAAATTTGTTGAGAGTATGTAGGATTATTAAAATAGGAGGTGGGATTCATGTCTCGCTGGCCGGGTTGGCGCCAAACGCGCCAAAAATAGACTTACTAAAACTAGAAATTCTAATAAAAGTAAGAATTTATACGAATCTGATTAAAATATATATCAATCTGTTTTTAGTAATCATAGTTTTAGACAAAATATGTTTAGAAATAATTCTTTTAGAAAACTCATTATTTCAATATACGGGTACATATACTGATACGTATATGGGTACATATATTGATACGTATATTGATACTTATACTGATGCATACACCGATGAGTATACATATAAATATATTGATACAAATACTGGTACGTATACTGATACACATACTGGTATGTATATAAATACAAATACTTATACTTATACAAATGCAAATATCAATACAAATAGTGGTACGTGTACTCATACGAATACTAACACAAATACTAACAAAGATACTGATACAAATACCAAGACAAAAACCGTGACATACACTAATACAAACATACAAAAAAATACTAATATAATACCACATAAAACTACATACACACACACAAAGACAACCACACACCATCAACGAAACACATACATATACATACACACATACAAAGACAAACACATACAATCAAAAAAACACAAATACCAAAGCCACATTCAAAAACAAAATATTCTAAAACAAAACAAAAAACCCATCTACTTCAAACTACTAATATTAATTGGAGGAGACATGGAGACTAACCCAAGACCCATGCCGAACATATTAAAAAGACACCCCGCTTCGCACAAAAAGAATGCCAAAACATATTTCATACCAAATACTAATACAAACACCAAAACAAACAATTGTACAAACCACAAAGTATATATTAACACCGCATATGAAAAAAAGGACTTAAAAACCACTTTAAAAACCAACATAAACCCACATACAAATAGTCTTAAACATAATAGTTACATATGCACATGGACAAAAACAACCAAGATAAAACACAACCAATCATATATACATCCATACACTACTAAAACAAAAACAACCACAAAAAACACATGGAAAAAAAATAATAATAAACTAAAGACGAAAACAACTACACCTACTATAAAAATAAATAAACCCACAACTCACACACAAAATACAAACATCCACCTACCCCCAAACCAACAAGTCATTAATAACACAACAAAGCCTTTAAAATACACCACTAAACATATATACCACAAACTTCTACTACTTCTAGGAGGAGACATTGAAACCAACCCGGGACCCATGCCCAATATACTAAAAAGACATCCTACATCACATAAGAAAAATGCCAAAATCTACTTTATACCTAATACCATAAAACTCCAACGAGAATATGAACACATTGCAAAACCCTTCGCACCATTTCTAAAAAACACACATACATTACACCACATACACAACACTTCCCACCCAAACATTGCCCAATACATACAACAAAAAAATACGCATCCACCACCCCACATCTTTTATGCACTAATAATCACTACTCATCCAAACATAGATGAATGTAACCAACTTCTAAATCCACAAAATTTAAACACAATTACATGGACTAATACACTCCTACAAACCTTACTAACCTTACAAAACCCACCAGAACGACACATTTACACTCCACACCCCTATACTGAATTCCTAGTAGACAACCAAAATATTATAAACCATGAGAACTCAATACATAAAAGACTATACGACTTCTTACATAGTCAAGACATACCACCCTCAAATGATATAATAAAACTAAAATTCCCTTACCTCCCTAACAACCTCATAAGTGAATCACTAAAATGTCTAGACCCTATACCAGAATACATCCACCCACCCCTACCTCTTCCCTACATCCCTCCTCAAAATCAAAATCAAAACATTAGACCAAACCAAGAAAATACATACATAATCACATGGAATGCCTCCTCACTAAACACTGCCCTTCCTAGCCTACAAACTCTAGTCGCAAACACAGATACACCACCGGCTCTTATAGTTATACAAGAAACAAAACTAACCGCCACAAAATCTACGAAATATATACAAAATATATTTCAAGACTATAAACTCATCTTTAACAATACACATGCACTTACAAGATGCATGCAACAAAGGAGACCATACACACCGGGCCGCGGTGGCCTCCTGACATTAATACACAAAAAATATATATTCCCCGGCAACATCAACAAAATCCCTACCCCAATGCACATATCACCATACATTCAAATAATTATAATCACTAATCACCCACTACAATCGTGGTTAATCTTTCACATGTATATGCCATCCCATCCCGAAGATACTAGATTTCTCTTAGATATACAAAATACTATTACAACCCATATTAATAATCATCCCAATCATACATACCTATTATGTGGAGACTTCAATAGAGACATAGCGCTAATTGGCCGCCAAAATGGAAACCATCACACCCCCCCTCAAAACATTGATTACCAATGGCGCCGCTTCACAGAAAACTTAAACTTCACTTACATCAATACCGATACACAATTCTCTAGACAAGGTGGCTAAAATTATAGTGATTGGAGTCTAATAGATGGTTTCTATATAAATACAAACAACAACACACAATACACCTCCACAACAAACAAAGATATTATTCTCAATTCGGACCACTCACCCGTACAACTGCACATCCCAAATAACACACTAATTAGTAGAACTCCTACAATCCCAAACAAAGACACTATACGCATACTCAACCCCATCCCAAAAACCAACATAGAAAAATTCAACACAAAATTCTTCGAAGAAAACTCCGTACAAATAGACTCCCTCATAAACACTTTCGAAATCAATAATCAATTAACACAAGCACAATGGCAAGAAGCGTGTCACTCCCAAGACAAACTCATCAATAAAATCTATGATACACTAGAACAAACTTGTAGAGCACATCCAATACCCCATATGACAAACAGAACCTCTCAACAAGGCGGGTATCTACCCCGCAAACTTTCTAAAACTTGGAAACAACACTTAACCACATACCATACCATACGTAAAACCATTAGAATTGTAAAAAACAACCCTCAATGGCGCAACCACCCCATACTCAACGAACTACTAACTATACAACACATCCAAATCCCTACCCCGCCGCCTCCGGACCTTCCCCACGATACATGGATAAAAGATATCGCGATAATTGCAAAAAATGCCAACATACAAGCCCGGAAAATAATCACAAAATACACAAAAGAAAACATTAAAAAAGCCATCTCAAAATACAGACAACTATACGAAATCAGCCCCAAAAAAATTAACAAAAAAGTCTTTAAAAACCTTGAATCTCCACCAATGGATTGTATCAAAGATCAATATAATAATATTCTAACTAGCCCCGAAGACATTGCGAATGAAATATTTAACCAACAAACAAAAACCAATAGACCAACAGTACCAACATATAATTACCAGCCACAACATACAATAGAATGCACATGTGCAATACGCCAATACCCTTGGCACGACCTGGACGGATATACCCTTGACAAACGGGGCGAACCAGAAACTCCACTACATAAATACCTCAACAGAGCCACATACGACACATGCCTCCAAAATCTTGGAAATAATAAAGCCCCAGGTCCAGACCGCATACCAAACTCAATACTCAAAAACATGCCTCCAAGATTTCATAAACTACTATTCCTATTCTTTTCTCACTGCTATAAACAAAAACAAATACCAAATTCATGGAAAACAAGTGCAACAATTCTACTATACAAAAAAGGCGATCCATCCATGCTACCCAATCATAGACCAATTGCACTAGCTAACACAATATATAAGCTTTTTACCAGTACACTCACCCACATACTATCCTCATACGGCGAAAAATTCAAAATCCTACATGATAGTCAAGAAGGATTTAGAGCGGAGAGAAGTACCGCACGGCAAATACAAACTATAATAGCCGCATTAGAAGACGCAAAATTTACTAACCAAGATATATACATACTATACGTGGACTTCAAAAATGCCTTTGGCTCAATTGATCATGCCAGACTTCTAGCAATAATGTCAGACCTTGGCTACCCAAAAGAGGCAACTACACTTGTTGGAAACATCTATTCCCAATCATCTACTTCCTATATCGGCGAACACTTTGGGAAAACAAAACCTATACCCATCCAAAGAGGAACTATACAAGGGGACACCCTCAGCCCATACCTATTTATTATATTTTTAGAACCACTACTTAGATGGCTAGAAAGAGGCAATAATGGATACACTTTCGGCACATCACAAGTCACAATAAACTCCGCCGCATACGCAGATGACCTAGCCACCATAACTAACAAAATCAAATCAATCCAAATACAACTCCATAAAATTGATAGATATTGTAAATGGGCTGGCATGGATGTGGGGGTTCCAAAATGTGCCGCTACCGGATGCCCAAACAAATCTAAATTGAACCCTACCACTTTCAAAGCCCTAATGCAAACCTCTAACATCAACTACCGCAACCAACCAATCCCTATACTACACCAAAACAAACCATTCATATACCTAAGTACAAATCTTGTTCCCTCACTAAAATGGAAAATCCAAATCCACACTACAACCACAAAGCTCATCAAACAATGTAAAGAACTAACAACATGTCTGGCCACCATGAAACAAAAAATAAAAATGGTTGATACCGTACTACGCCCAGGTGTGGCATACAGTTTTTATGGGGTACCATACTCTATGCCAGCCATCAAAAAACTTGATCAAAAAATAATCGCCATACAAAAAACCATATGTGGACTACCAAAATGTATGTCAAACGTAATAACACAACTACCACATAACCTATTTGGTCTTGAAGCTTTCTCCCTAAAAAACGCATATCTCCGATGTATAGGAGAACAACTACAAAATGCCTTAAACAATAAAGGTAGACTTGGGAAAATATATAATGGATTAACTCATTACATCCTCGCCCAATACGGGGGCGCCGAAAACATACCCAGAATTTAAAAAAGCGACTGTATAAGATCACCAATAACACGGACATTCTTCTTATTAAAACATATAGCCAAAGTCAACCTTAAAAGCACACTCCCAAACTTCCTCATTAATCCTACAACACTTGAAACACTATGGCGACAAGAAACACTAAACCACAACACACTCAATGCCCAACTCTCCCAAAAGCTTCTACAAAAACTCCTCTCAAAAAATATTTTTGAATTAGCACAAATTACGTTACCCAACGGCACACATATCATGAACAACGAGGACTTCAAAACCTACCACTTCACCCCATCCAAACTATTTTTTTTCTGCCTTAAATATTGCTAAACAACTATTTTGCCACCAAACATGCCCCAATATATGTCGTATTCCTTGTAACATACATCTATACTCTCATATACTTAAAGATTCATTCATCACCCTCAACAATAACATCAACCCAAGAAATATCCCCACACCAATCAATCCCGCTAACCCTCCACATACATATCACCCCCGCCCCCACCCCCCAACATACATCCCCAAAAACCCTACCACATATTCCATTAATAACATCATACACCATAAACATATCCAACACACAGACACAAATAACATACAAAATACCTACACAAAATATCTATGCCAATGGCAACACAATGATAATACATACAATAAATGGCTCCCCCAAAGAGACCTTTTTCCACGGCACGACGCCAATACCTCCACACATAACACTGAAAAATTAAAACAATACTACCAAAAGATCCAAAACAAAATATACTCAGATATCATCCTTGCCCACCATCCACAAGAACAATCCTCAGACTCAAGGTCCGTAACGCCACCCATAATTATCCCACTCTTAAACATCTACACAACAGAATGCAACCCCGAAAATGATATCTTTACGTCCTCAAACACAATTCAAATAGATAACAATCAAGCACATCTATACGAAGAAAATGGCCGACATTTACACACCATACCCATTACCCGGCTCCAATGGTTATGGAAACAATATCATACAAAATTCCAAACCCCTACAAACATTGAACCAACAACCCAACCCTTTGAAACCGAACTAATATGGCTTTACCAAAGGTATAAATATCGAATACCAAAAACTGACCCCCTCAAAAATGCACAATACACAATACCCACCCCCATCTTAGACTCACTAATCTCATCCTTTAACATCGAGCACTCATACTTTTCCTCCCCGATCACATGTCCTACCAAACTAAACAAATTCTACTCACCATACGAAAGAGACAAAATATTTGGATCCCTAGGCAAGGCCTTTGACCACAAATGGATCGGAAATGGTATAGCTCACCCCCACAACGAGAAAGACATGGAACAAGCCATACATTGGGCTAGACTTGCCGCCAAACACGATCCAAATAACACAAAAACAATCATCGTCACACCGAACAACAATTGGTACCAAAACAACAACCAACATTCAAATCCATTCCCAGATTCCCACATCATTGCAGTATTCGAAGCAGACACAATACCATACGTAGAACCTAATATCCCACCCGAGCTAAAATAACCCCGAACTGAACCATCTACATTACAAATACTATGCGTCCATCATCAAAATCAAACCATTGGCTCTCTAGAACAACTTGCGGAACTTACCTCCATAACAGACAATCTAGATATACAAAGACCATACACAAAACCGGCCCAACCAACACCCATACAAACCCCCGTAAACAAAAGTAAAAATTGGTCAAAATTAAACTATATCAAAAACACATTAAACTACTCCGTCATACCTCCCCCTCTCCCAGACTACCCAACTCATACCACACCAAAATTTAACCCCGCACACAGTTATTACACCGACGGCTCCTTTAAACCACCGGAACAAATTAGCCCGGGCTCTTGGCGCAGAGAAAAAGCTGGATATGGCATATATAATTCTACCAAAGAAATTAAACTAGCGAAAAGACTCCATGGACTACAAAATATCCTCAGAGCAGAACTAATGGCCATTCACAAAACACTACAAATCATCACAACAAAATACACAAATGAACCTGCACATATATTCACCGATTGTATAAATGCACTCTACGTGCTAAACACTCAAATAACACACCCAACCCTTCACAACAGTCACCCCGACCAAACCATATTAACATCAATGGTACAAATGTTACAAAACCGCACACAAATCACAACCCTTCACAAAGTCAGAGCCCATGCCAACATTGATGGCAACGAACAAGCAGACAAACTTGCAAAAGAAGGCCGAGAAAAAACACACAAAAACGCCAAAGACCCTCACGAACATGCTCATGCCACCCCATACTACTTTCAAAAAGAAGATTGGCCTTCCAAAGAAGATACCCCCGACAAAGGCCCAATTAGATTTCTGGGCAAATATCTCAAAAAACAAGACCTCTACAACAACCTGGATACAATCTCAGAAAATATTCCTAACATAGAAAAATGGACTAACAATAACGACATAGACAATGAACTCTCTACAAACTTTTGGAAAAACCCCATCATCTCAGACTCACAAATAACGTGCCTCATCAAATTCCGTACGGGTCAGTACATGGGAAACGCTCGCAAACAACTCTTCTTTGGAATAGAAAGATTCCCATCCATAACATGCCCCATATGCCCCTCAACGGACCCCGACACATGGCTTCATGTGCTACTCAAATGCCAAAACCACCACATACACTCTCTAATTGTTAAAAGACATAACAAAGCGGTATGGGAAGTCCGAAAACTAATCACCTCCTACAATAAATCGAGATGTTTCATACTTATGAACGCCGGCACTTTTAATAGCAATCCACAAGAAAACACGGTCCCCCCATGGCTACTTCCATGCTCATGTATGACCCAAAGATGTCATTGCAACGCTAGGCTCAAACCGGACATTCTTTGTGTCAAAGGTTTACCATACAACGACCCACCACCCGAGAACATCAACCAAGACTACACCATTCAATTCATCGAATTTACATATTGCAACGATAGATTCTCCCCGGAAACAATACAAAACAAAATAGATAAATACCAACCCCTCATAGACGACATCATTGCCCTCGGCTGGAATGTGGACCCCCTTATTGTTATCACATCCGGCGCTCGTGCCACCACCTTTATCCCATCTATGAAAACTCTCGAAGATACCTTCAAGATACCCATTGATACAATTAAAACTACCTTTAAAAATATCAACACCATCGCTATTCAACATGCCATGTCTATTTTACTGCATATACGCAAAATCAAAAACAACCAAGTCCTCCCTGATAGGCAAGACCCCCCTTAGGAACTTCGCCACTCTGTCTCTTCCTAATTGGCTGCCTGTTTGGTTTTGTTTTTTGTTGTTTAGTTAGTTTGGTCGTGGTTGGTCGTTGTTGGTTGGTTTCTGGCTACTCGTTACATAGTGTCTACCCTCGAAAGGGGGAAGTAGTTCCAGTTCGCTAATTCCTTGTCCGGTGGGCATGGTCTTAGCAATGGAACGAACAGACACTTTATTCTTTTCTTCTTTTCTACGAGATATTATTATCTTTGACAGTCTAAAATACAATAATGTTGATAACTAAGGATCTCATATATAATAGAGGGTCGTATCAAAAGTTTTTGAAGTTGACCAACATACCTGCCGTGAGAAATTTATTATTAGGATGTCATGACTTTGTTTCTATTAGTCTAATGAGAATAAATCTCATCTCCAAACATAGCTCTTATATGCTTGCATCTTTGTACAAAATTTCAAGAATTGAAAATATAAAATGCAATCATGATGGGAACACGCCTAAGATTTGCACAAGCCCACCCCAAGACTTTAGATCCTTTTGGATCAAAGCCCCAAAGATAAGTTTTTTAGAAATTTTTTTTGGAAAATTTTGGAAAATTGACACAAAATAAACAAGAAGCAAACAAACAAAGGAACATACATGTTGAACTAAAAAAATATTACAAAAAACATTTTTTTAACTATCAAGTCTATGATGCAATGATTATCGTTTGCAAGCTAAGATGAAGGTCTACTTTATGCCCAAAGTAGGATCTTGATCTAGACTAGTAAACTTGAAGTATACTTATTGATTTTTGAGAGTAAGTTGTGCAAATTAGAAGATTATAATGTAAGAAGTTAAAAGGTTTTTTTTCTTCAATAAGTAAAGAAGAAAATTACACTTTGCAGTGTATAAAGTCTATGCATGATTTTATTCTTATGATGCACATAAGAATGTTTACTTGTACGCAAATTTTTTAGAGGTAGTCGTGTGGTGTAGTATTTAATAAAAAAATTGTGTTGAAGCAGAGGTTGGAAAATTTCCAAGTGCATTTGATTTTTTTCTCTCATATTTATAGAAGGAAAAATGAAACGGTCAAGAAAATTACTTAAGTACCTTTTAAAAGGAGGGAATTTGAATGAAATATAGCCAGAATTTATCATTTCGTATGTAGATTTTTTAATCTTTTCATACCATTTGATTGAAGATGAGTGTTTTGGGCATGTTTGAAGTGTATTTAAAGTTATGTGGATGAGGATGAGCAAGATTTAGTCAAGAATGTGATGATTATGGAGAGATAGAAAAACTCCGGTCCTTGAGGCCGGAGTGAATAAAGTGTCTGTTTGTTCCACCACTAAATCTATGTCCACCAGACATAGCTTAAGTAGTATGAAACTACTCCCTACTCTTGGGGGTCGACACTATGTAACCCAGGACCAGTGGCCAATAACCAATAACTTGAGACCAAGGACCAACTAGAGCTAGAGGGCTCCATTACAAGAAGTGATCTGTTAATATAGACTGTGTGTTTTGAGAGGTTTTAAAGTGTATCATGTGAGTCTGGAAGGGGTTGGTTATTTTCTAGTTTGCGTTTACACAGAAGTATGGACATTGCATGTTGGATAGCGATGGTGTTAGTTTTTGTGAATGTATTTTTTTATTGGGTTATTGGGGCTATTGAATGTTTTTTCAAGACTTTTCATAGAGGGGATAAAGGTAGCAAGCTCTAGCTCCAGCAGTAATGGCAATACAGTCGGCTCTCTATAAATGTTACTCCTTGGGAGCGGGATTTTTGGTAACACTTATGAAGTTATAACATATAACGTTTATAGAACTAAATACTGACGATTACTAACACTTACAAAAATAACACTTATGAAATACAATACGGATGGTTAGTAACATTTAAAGGAATAACACTAATGAAACTTGATAATGATGATTAATAACATTTAATGAAATAACACTTGTAAGACTTCAAAGAAAAATCCATAACATATAGAGAATATGAAAGTTAGAAATACAAAAAATATTAACCATAATGCAACTAAATTCAACTCATCTAAACTCAATTAAACTAAACTCAACTAAACTCAACTAAATTCAACTAAACTAAGTTTTATCAAAGAAAGAATTCATAGTGGATTATGGATATCTTCCATACGGGCAATTGCCACATCTTGCAGAAGAGTTTGAACCAAGTTGATGCCTGATGAAACATCACCTGGTCTTTGCTAAAGGAATTTCTTCACAATGAAGTGCACCTTCATCAGTGTCAAATCCAACCACCTCGTCTACCGCATCATTTATAACCTCATCTGCAACAATCTCCAAGCCTTCAGAAGGAAGCATGTCTAGGATATCCTCCTCAGTAGGTTCATAGGGATTATTTAAATCAAAGTCTACCTCATAGTTTATGAACTCACGAGTGTTCATAACATCGCTATCTTTTAGGTCTAAAGATAAAAGTGAAAGCCGATGAGGCATGCACCTATTTGGAAGTTTTTAAATTATTTAAAAAAAAAAAACGAGTCACAGCCAACAATCAAACCTTAGCCTGAGAGGCCATGCATCCATGATGGGGTCGACGGCATGTTTCTTGCATGCGGCAAACAACGACACCAAAAATTATATGAAAAAAAAAAACAAAAAAAACTCACTACATGGCTTGCGATACCCTCCTCAAATATGGCCTGCGATGCCCCTCTAGATATTGCTGGAAGAACCCTGACAAATTCTTTTTTAGAAGGACAAATCTTCTCAAGTTCCACAAAAGATATGGTATATATTCATGTGAAGTAATTAAAAAAAATTAAAAACAAGTTCTATTATGATGTTTTTGCCAAATGTAACACTTATAGAATCATTTTAACAAAAGGGGGAGCGGAACATGTTATAACACTTAACATATAACACTTACTAGTGTTAATTTTGAGGTTTTTTTCGGGAGCGAGATTTTTAGTAACACTTATGCGATTCTAACACTTATAGAGGTAACATTTATAGAGAGCCGACTGTAAGGGGGTCAACTTTCCATCGAAGGATTGTAATGTCGTTGATAAGTTGTTATAGATGGGAATCTTTCTATACAAAGGAAAAGTGATTTGTACTCTTTCTCTTGCTTCTGCTTCTGCTTTTACTTTTACTTTAAAGTAAAAGACGAGAGACACGAGAGCGAGAGCGAGAGAGCGCTCTGGAGAAGTCACGCTCGTCGGCGTCGCGCGACGCATCTCTTCACGCGTCTGTCTAGTGCTATCGCTTCTGCGCCCTCGTCGTGCTTGCGATCAGACAACCGCGCGCATCATCGCCGCACCGCCAATCGCACGACCTCCGATTCTAGCCTCCCCGCGTCCGCTTTGGTAAGCATTTCCGCATCCTGGGCTTAACTCCCCTCCCACTTGCATACACCTCTGATGCATCAAACAACCTCCCACACTTCTTCCCGCCCCCTCACAACGTGAAGGAACAAGGAGTTGCGTATCAGAATCCTCTGTTAGGGTTTTAGACCACACGACGGTTTTCACTCGAGATTCGTCTCGTCTGGTGCGAATTAGGGTCTCTGGCATCTTAACTTTGTTGGGTTTTGTGTGAGAGTCCGACATTGCTGACTGTGTGAGAATTTTGGTTTAGGGTTTGGCCTGATCGTTTGGTGCCTTGTTGGTTTCAGGTGAGATGTCGGAGCTCTCAGGGTATTGGTAGTAGTGAGGTTGAGTTGTTCTATTAGAAAGCTATTTGCTTGTTACTAGAGTTGGGAAGAAGATGGAGGGGGGTTTGAAGGTGGATACGTCTCGGTGGGTGGTGATATACCCCATCTATATCAACAGCAAGAAGACGTTGGCGGAGGGGCGGCGCATCAGTGCGAACAAGGCGTGTGAGAATCCCAATGTTGTGGAGATCGGTGATTGTTGCCAGTATTTGCGCCTCCCATGTGCCATTGAGGTAAATCTCTCTCTCTCTCTCTCTCTCTCTCTCTCTCTCTCTCTCTCTCTC